>JAVYIG010009663.1:0-76198 GCA_035222895.1 Strongylocentrotus droebachiensis | reverse complement strand
GCAAAATGTTAAAAATTGACATGCCTTTTTTAATCGCGAAAATACGCCCTGATGCCTTTGTCAAAATGAAAATTTGGGCCAATTTTATTCGTAGAAAATTGTCTCAGCTAAAACATATCAAAATTTTGAAGACAATCGATCAATATTTACAGAGAAACAATCAATTTTCCGTAAATATGCTGACGTCATAATATGCAAATTGAAATTTTGAGTTTGGAGGCCATTATGATGACGTAATGAGTTCATTGAGGGTCAAATGAGACATGAAATCATATCTCCAATTCATACTGTATCAAAATATGACCCAAAAATTGGGGTTACCTTGCATCCTAAAGGGCTACAATGGATCTTGTATAGGCATGTTTTTGCCCATATATGCTATGTATTACAAAAGCTCGCGCGCACGGAAATTTATGTTAAACGGTCGATCATTCCATTATTAATAGTCATAAAGAGACAAGCATGGTATCAATTTGTTTGTAAAAATATGTGGAATATTATGAAAGAAAAAAAATGGCGATTCTATGTTGTGTAATAGTTTTACGCGCGAAAACGCGCGCGCCGCACGCATGCGCGTGTGTGGGCGTTTTTTTATAAAATGCTTAGAATGGCCTAAAACGTATGCAAAATGATTTTGAGACGATTTTGAGCATTTTAAATTTTTGCGCGCGCATTGACGCGCGGACGTACGCGCACGGGCGCGTTTTTTTTTACCTGAAATTGATCGGACCGATATTGACCTTGATCGTGCAAACTATGAATAAGAAATTACTTTCCGTTATGAAGATATGATCATAAGTTAAAATTCACAAATGGCGCCTAGATGACGTAATCAGTCAAGGTCAAGCTTGAAAACGTTATTTTGATTTATTTATATGCCTATACATATGTGTGCCAAATTTCAAGGCATTTGATTAAGCCATTTTCAAGTTATCTTGCTAACAAAAAAGTGGTTAGAAATAAGAAAAATATTTAATAATAATAATAAACTAGACATATAATACTTGTTTGGAACAAGTATAGGTGGGCTGGTCAACTAAAATTTGAGACAAAATAGAGCAAAAATAAGCGACATACTGCTTACAAATTCTTAAAAAACAATATCATGTAGATTCATAACGTGAACTAAATTCAACTTCTATAGGCATAACACGCAAATTATGAAGTTTTTTACATGAGGCCTTTAATCAAAATTTTCACTATGATGACGTCATCAAAATGAAAAGAGGTTATTACTGCGCTTGTAGAGAATTGTCTTAGCTACAACATATCGAAATTTTAAAGAAAATTGATCAATAATTACAGAGATACAATAAATTTTACATAAATATGCTGACGTCATAATATGCAAATTCGTATTTTGAGTTCCAAGGCCATTGTGATGATGTCACGATACACTTAATGGCCAAATGAGACATGGAATCATATTTCCGACTCATACTCTATCTTAATATGAAAAAAAATTGAGTATCCCGGTACATTCCAAAGAGCTATAACGGATTTTGTATAGGCATGTTTTTGCCCATATATGCTATGTATTAAAAGACCTCGCGCGCACTGACATTTATCTTGAATTTACGCTCATCTTGTTAATAATGGTCATAAAGAGATAAACATGGAATCAAATTCCTTGAAAAAATATGAGAAATATCATGAAAGAAAAAAAAATGGCGATTCTATGTTTTTTAATGGTGTTACGCGCGAAAACGCGCGCGCATGCTCTTACGCGCGATTTTTTATAAAATGCTTAAAATGACCTGAAACGTATGCAAAATAAATTTGAGACGATTTTGAGCATTTAAAAATTTTGCGCGCGCATTGACGCGCGGACGTACGCGCACGCCCGCGTTTTTTGACCTGAAATTGACTGGACTGATATTGACCTTGATCATAATAAATATGAATGAGAAATACCTTTCGGTTAGGAAGATATGATCATGAGTTTATTTTCAGAAAATTTCACAAAATGGCGCCTAGATGACGTCATCAGTCAAGGTCAAGGTTGAAAACCTTACTGTGTTTTCTCCATATGCCTATACATATGTGTGCCAAATTTCAAGGTATTTCATTCAACCATTTTCAAGTTATCTTGCTAACAAAAAAGTGGCGAGAATTAAGAAAAATAAACTAGATTTGTAATACTTGTTTGGAACAAGTATAGGTGGGCTGGTCCAACTAAAATTTCAGACAAAATGAAGGCCACATTTGAGATATCTTATTGTCCCAGCTGCAACATACTCGAAGTTCAGCGTAAACTAAGCTAAAACGACGTAGATATTGCTCGAGAAAGACGGGAATGTAGAATCGAGTTTGAGAAAAAGTCATGTCCCATAGAGAATACAGGCAAAATGTAAAAAATTGACATGCCTCTTTTAATCGCAAAAATACGCCATGATGCTTTCGTCAAAATGAAGAATAATGGCAAATGCATTTGTAGAAAATTGTCACAGCTAGAACATATCAAAATCTGGAAGAAAATCGATCAATATTTACAGAGCTACAATAAATTTTCCAAAAATATGTTGACGTCATAATATGAAAATTGGAATTTTGAGTTCGGAGGCCATTATGATGAGGTCATGAGTTAATTGAGGGTCAGATGAGACATGAAACAATATTTCCGAATCATACTCTATTAAAATATGAAAAAAATAGGGGTCACCTTGAATCCTAAAGAGCTACAATTTTAGCGCTTAGAGACTTCGGTGGTAAGCGCTTTATAAGTAACGTTTTTATTATTATTATTATTATTATTATTATTATTATTATTATTATTATTATTATTATTATTATTATTATTATTATTATTATTATTATTATTATTATTATTATTATTACAATGGATTTTGTATAGGCATGTTTTTGCCCATATATGCTATGTATTACAAGAGCTCGCGCGCACGGAAATTTATGTTAAACGGTCGATCAATCCCTTATTAATAGTCATAAAGAGACAAACATGGTATCAATTTGTTTGTAAAAATATGTGAAATATTATGAAAGTAAAAAAAATGGCGATTCTATGTTGTGTAATAGTTTTACGCGCAAAAACGCGCGCGCATGGGCGTGTGTGCGATTTTTTATAAAATGCTTAGAATGGCCTAAAACGTATGCAAAATGATTTTGAAACGTTTTTGAGCATTTAAATATTTTGAGCGCGCATTGACGCGCGGACGTACGCGCGCGCGCGCATTTTTTGACCCAAAATTGACCAGACGGATATTGACCTTGATCGTGATAAATATGAATGAGAAATAGCTTTTGGTTATGAAGATATGATCATGAGTTGTTTTTCCTAAAATTTTACAAAATGGCGCCTAGATGACGTCATCAGTAAAGGTCAAGGTTGAAAACATTTTTGTGCCTTGTACATATGCCTATACCTATGTGTGCCAAATTTCAAGGCATTTGATTGAGCCATATTCACGTAATCTTGTCCACAAAAAAGTGGTTAGAAATAAGAAAAATAAAGAATAATAAATAATAAAGGCAATTCTAACGAAATTATAAGGTGGTCTGTACGTTATACAGCCCACCTGACTAGATTTGTAATACTTGTTTGGAACAAGTATAGGTGGGCTGATCTAACAAAAAATTGAGACAAAATAAAGGGCACATTTGAGATAGTTTATTGTCTCAGCTACAACATACTCGAAGTTCGGCGTAAACTCAGCTAAAACGATGTAGATATTGCTCGCGAAAGACGGGAATGTAGAATCTAGTTTTGAGAAAAAGTCATGTCCCATAGAGAATACACGCAAAATGTAAAAATTGACATGCCTCCTTTAATCGCAAAACTATGACATGATGCCTTTGTCAAAATGAAGGATTATACCAACTGCATTTGTAGATAGTTTATTGCCTCAGCTACAACATATCAAAATTTGGAAGAAAATCGATCAATATTGACAGAGATACAATCAATTTTCCATAAATTGGCTGACGTCATAATATGCAAATTGGAATTTTGAGTTTGGAGGCCATTATGATGACGTCATGAGTTAATTGAGGGTCAAATGAGACATGAAACAATATATCCGATTCATACTCTATCAAAATATGAACAAAAAATTGCGATCACCTTCCATCCTAAAGAGCTACAATGGATTTTGTATAGGCATGTTTTTGCCCATATATGCTATGTATTACAAGAGCTTGCGCGCACGGAAATTTATGTTAAACGGTCGGTCATTCCGTTATTAATAGTCATAAAGAGACAAACATGGTATCAATTTGTTTGTAAAATTATCTGAAATATCATGAAAGCAAAAAATATGGCGATTCTATGCTGTGTTATAGTTTTACCCGCGAAAACGCGCGCGCATGCGCGTGTGCGCAATTTTTTATAAAATGCTCAGAATGGCCTGAAACGTATGCAAAATGATTTTGAGACGATTTTGAGCACTTAAAAATTTTGCGTGCGAATTGACGCGCGGACGTACGCGCACGCGCGTGTTCTTTGAATTGAAATTGACCGGACGGATATTGTCCTTGATCATGATAAATATGAATGAGAAATAGCTTTTGGTTATGAAGATATGATCATGAGTTGATTTTCGTAAAATTTTACAAAATGGCGCCTAGATGACGTCATCAGTAAAGGTCAATGTTAAAAACGTTATTGTGCTTTGTACATATGCCTATACATATGTGTGCCAAATTTGAAGTCATTTGATTGAGCCATTTTCATGTTATCTTGTCCACAAAAAAGTGGTTAGAAATAAGAAAAATAAACTAGATTTGTAATACTTGTTTGGAACAAGTATAGGTGGGCTGATCCAACAAAAGATCGAGACAAAATAAAGGGCACATTTGAGATATCTTATTGTCTCAGCTACAACATACTCGAAGTTCAGCGTAAACGAAGCTAAAACGACGTAGATATTGCTCGCGAAAGACGGGAATGTAGAATCGAGTTTTGAGAAAAAGTCATTTCCCTTAGAGAATACACGCAAAATGTGAAACATTGACATGCCTCCTTTAATCGCAAAAATACGCCATAACGCCTTTGTCAAAATGAAAAATAATTGAAACTGCATTTGTAGAAATTCGTCTCAGCTAGAACATATCAAAATTTGGAAGAAAATCGATCAATATTTACAGAGATACAATCAATTTTCCATAAATATGCTGACGTCATAATATGCAAATTGGAATTTTGAGTTCGGAGGCCATTATGATGACGTCAAGAGTTAATTGAGGGTCAAATGAGATATGAAAAAATATCTCCGAATCATACTCTATTAAAATATGAAAACAATTTGGGGTCACCTTGCATCCTAAAGAGCTACAATGGATTTTGCATAGGCATGTTTTTGCCCATATATGCTATGTATTACAAGAGCTCGCACGCACGGAAGTTTTTGTTAAACGGTCAATCATTCCCTTAATAATAGTCATAAAGAGGCATACATGGTATCAATTAGTTTGTAAAAAATATGTGGAATATTATGAAAGAAAAGAAAAATGGCGATTCCATGTTGTGTAATTGTTTTACGCGCGAAAACGCGCGCGCATGCGCTCGTGCGCGATTTTTTATAAAATGCTTAGAATGGCCTAAAACGTATGCAAAATGATTTTAAGACGATTTTGAGCATTTTCAAATTTTGCGCGCGCATTGACGCGCGGACGTACGCGCACGCGCGCGTTTTTTGACCTGAAATTGACCGGACGGATATTGACCTTGATCTTGATAAATATGAATGAGAAATACTTTTTGGTTATGAAGGTATGATCATGAGTTGATTTTCGTAAAATTTTACAAAATGGCGCCTAGATGACGTCATCAGTGAAGGTCAACGTTGAAAACGTTATTGTGCATTGTATATATGCCTATACATATGTGTGCCAAATTTGAAGGCATTTGATTGAGCCATTTTCATGTTATCTTGTCCACAGAAAAGTGGTTAGAAATAAGAAAAATAAAGAATAAATAAATAATAAAGGCAATTCTAACGAAATTATAAGGTGGTCTGTACGATATACAGCCCACCTGATAAACAAATAAATAAATAAATAAAGGCAATTCTAACGAAATTATAAGGTGGTCTGTACGTTATACAGCCCACCTGACTAGATTTGTAATACTTGTTTGGAACAAGTATAGGTGGGCTGGTCCAACAAAAAAATTGAGACAAAATAAAGGGTACATTTGAGATAGCTTTTTGTCTCAGCTACAACATACTCGAAGTTCAGCGTAAATGAAGCTAAAACGACAGAGATATTGCTCGCGAAAGACGGGAATGTAGAATCTAGTTTTGAGAAAAAGTCATGTCCCGTAAAGAATACACGCAAAATGTGAAAAATTGACATGCCTCCTTTAATCGCAAAAATACGCCGTGATGCCTTTGTCAAAATGAAGGATAATAGCAAACGCATTTGAAGAAAATTGTCTCAGCTAAAACATATCAAAATTTGGAAGAAAATCGATCAATATTTACAGAGATACAATCAATTTTCCATAAATATGCTGACGTCATAATATGCAAATTCATATTTTGTGTTCCAAGGCAATTAAGGTGATGTCACAATACACTTAATGGCCAAATGAGACATGAAATCATATCTCCAACTCATACTCTTTTCGAATATGAAAACAAAATTGGGGTCCAGGTGCATCCTAAAGAGCTATAATGGATTTTGTATAGGCATGTTTTTGCCCATGTATGTTATGTATTACAAGAGCTCGCGCGCACGGAAATTTATGTTAAACGGTCGATCATTCCCTTATTAATAGTCATAAAGAGACAAACATGGTATCAATTTGTTTGTAAAAATATGTGAAATATTATGAAAGAAAAAAATGGCGATTCTATGTTGTGTAATTGTTTTAAGCCCGAAAACGCGCGCGCATGCTCGTGTGCGCGATTTTTTATAAAATGCTTAGAATGGCCTAAAACGTATGCAAAATGATTTCAAGACGATTTTGAGAATTTTAAAATTTTGCGCGCGCATTGACGCGCGGACGTACGCGCACGCGCGCGTTCTTTGACCTGAAATTGACCGGACGGATATTGTCCTTGATCATGATAAATATGAATGAGAAATAGCTTTCGGTTATGAAGATATGATCATGAGCTGATTTTCGTTAAATTTTTACAAAATGGCGCCTAGATGACGTCATCAGTAAAAGTCAATGTTGAAAACGTTATTGTGCTTTGTACATATGCCTATACATATGTGTGCCAAATTTGAAGGCATTTGATTGAGCCATTTTCATGTTATCTTGTCCACAAAAAAGTGGTTAGAAATAAGAAAAAGATATAAATAAACTAGACATATAATACTTGTTTGGAACAAGTATAGGTGGGCTGGCAACTAAAATAGAGCAAAAATAAGCGAGATACTGCTTAAAAATTCTTAAAAAACAATATCGTGTAGATTCATTATGTGACCGAAATTCACCTTTTATGGGCATAACACGCATATTATGAAATTTCTGACATGAGGCCTTTAATCGAAATTCATACTATGATGACGTCATCAAAATGAAAAATGGTTATTATTGAGCTTGTAGAGAATTATCTCAACTTCAACATATCGACATTTGGAAGAAAATCGATCAATTTTTACAGACATACAATCAATTTTCCATAAATATGCTGACGTCATAATATGCAAATTCATATTTTGTGTTCCAAGGCCATTAAGGTGATGTCACAATACACTTAATGGCCAAATGAGACATGAAATCATATCTCCAACTCATACTCTTTTCGAATATGAAAACAAAATTGGGGTCCAGGTGCATCCTAAAGAGCTATAATGGATTTTGTATAGGCATGTTTTTGCCCATGTATGTTATGTATTACAAGAGCTCGCGCGCACGGACATTTATGTTAAGGGGACGCTCATTCCGTTAATAATAGTCATAAAGAGATAAACATGGTATCAATTTGTTTGTAAAAATATGTGAAATATCATGCAAGAACAAAATGGCGATTCTATGTTGTGTAATGGTCGTAATGGTGTTACGCGTGAAAACGCGCGCGCATGCACGTATGCGCGATTTTTTATAAAATGCTTAAAATGACCTGAAACGTATGCCAAACAAATTTGAGACGATTTTGAGCATTTAAAAAATTTGCGCGCGCATTGACGCGCGGACGTACGCGCACGCGCGCGTTTTTTTACCTGAAATCGACCGGACACATATTGACCTTGATCCTGATAAATATGAATGAGAAATTACTTCTGGTTATGAAGATATGATCATGAGTTGATTTTCAATTTTTTTCACAAAATGGCGCCTAGATGACGTCATCAGTCAAGGTCAAGGTCGAAAAATTTCCTATGCTTTGTGAATATGCCTATACATATGTGTCTTAAATTTTAAGATATTTGATGGAGCCATTTTCAAATTATCTTGAACACAAAAAAGTGGGTCGAAATAAGAAAAATAAACTAGATATGTAATACTTGTTTGGAACAAGTATAGGTGGGCTGGTCGAACTAAAATTTGAGACAAAATAAAGGGTACATTTGAGATAGCTTATTGTCTCAGCTACAACATACTTGAAGTTCAGCATAAACGAAGCTAAACGACAGAGATATTGCTCGCGAAAGAATCCAGTTTTGAGAAAAACTCATGTCCCATAGAGAATACACGCAAAATGTGAAAAATTGACATGCCTTTCTTAATCGCGAAAATACGCCCTGATGCCTTTGTCAAAATGAAAATTTGGGCCAACTTTATTTATAGAGAATTGTCTCAGCTAAAACATATCAACATTTTGAAGACAATCAATCAATATTTACAGAGAAACAATCAATTTTCCGTAAATATGCTGACGTCATAATATGCAAATTGAAATTTTGAGTTTGGAGGCCATTATGATGACGTCATGAGTTAATTGAGGTTCAAATGAGACATGAAATCATATCTCCAATTCATACTGTATCAAAATATGACCCAAAAATTGGGGTCACCTTGCATCCTAAAGGGCTACAATGGATCTTGTATAGGCATGTTTTTTCCCATATATGCTATGTATTACAAGAGCTCGCGCGCACGGAAATTTATGTTAAACGGGCCATCATTCCATTATTAATAGTCATAAAGAGACAAGCATGGTATCAATTTGTATGTAAAAATATGTGGAATATTATGAAAGAAAAAAAATGGCGATTCTATGTTGTGTAATAGTTTTACGCGCGAAAACGCGCGCGCCGCGCGCGCATGCGCGTGTGTGTGGGCGATTTTTTATAAAATGCTTAGAATGGCCTAAAACGTATGCAAAATGATTTTAAGACGATTTTGAGCATTTTCAAATTTTGCGCGCGCATCGACGCGCGGACGTACGCGCACGCGCGCGTTATTTGACCTGAAATTGACCGGACGGATATTGACCTCGATCATGATAAATATGAAAGAGAAATAGCTTTTGGTTATGAAGATATGATCATGAGTTAATTTTCGTAAAATTTTACAAAATGGCGCCTAGATGACGTCATCAGTGAAGGACAATGTTGAAAACGTTATTGTGCCTTGTACATATGCCTTTACATATGTGTGCCAAATTTCAAGGCATTTGATCGAGGCATTTTTAAGTTATCTTGCTAACAAAAAAGTGGTTAGAAATAAGAAAAATATTTAATAAATAAATAAATAAATAAATAAAGGCAATTCTAACGAAATTATAAGGTGGTCTGTACGTTATACAGCCCACCTGATAAATAACTAGACATATAATACTTGTTTGGAACAAGTATAGGTGGGCTGGTCAACTAACATTTGAGACAAAATAGAGCAAAAATAAGCGACATACTGCTTACAAATTCTTAAAAAACAATATCATGTAGATTCATAACGTGAACTAAATTCACCTTCTATAGGCATAACACGCAAATTATGAAGTTTTTGACATGAGGCCTTTAATCAAAATTTTTACTATGATGACGTCATCAAAATGAAAAATAGTTAATACTGTACTTGTAGAGAATTGTCTTAGCTACAACATATCGAAATTTTGAAGAAAATTGATCAATATTTACAGAGATACAATCAATTTTACATAAATATGCTGACGTCATAATATACAAATTCGTATTTTGAGTTCCAAGGCCATTGTGATGATGTCACGATACACTAAATGGCCAAATGAGACATGGAATCATATTTCCGACTCATACTCTATCTTAATATGAACAAGAATTGAGGATCCCGGTGCATTCCAAAGAGCTATAACGGATTTTGTATAGGCATGTTTTTGCCCATATATGCTATGTATTAAAAGACCTCGCGCGCACTGACATTTATCTTGAATTTACGCTCATCTTGTTAATAATGGTCATAAAGAGATAAACATGGAATCAAATTCCTTGAAAAAATATGAGAAATATCATGAAAGAAAAAAAAATGGCGATTCTATGTTTTTTAATGGTGTTACGCGCGAAAACGCGCGCGCATGCTCGTACGCGCGATTTTTTATAAACTGCTTAAAATGACCTGAAACGTATGCAAAATAAATTTGAGACGATTTTGAGCATTTTAAATTTTTGCGCGCGCATTGACGCGCGGATGTACGCGCATGCGCGCTTTTTTTGACCTGACATTGACTGGATTGATATTGACCTTAATCATGATAAATATGAATGAGAAATTACTTTTGGTTATGAAGATATAATCATAAGTTAATTTTCACAAAATGGCGCCTAGATGACGTCATCAGTCAAGGTCAAGGTTGAAAACGTTATTTCGATTTATTTTTATGCCTATACATATGTGTATCAAATATCAAAGCATTTGATTGAACCATTTCAAAGTTATCTTGCTAACAAAAAAGTGGGTCGAAATAAGAAAAATAAATAAATAACTAGACATATAATACTTGTTTGGAACAAGTATAGGTGGGCTGGTCAACTTAAATTTGAGACAAAATAGAGCAAAAATAAGCGACATACTGCTTACAAATTCTTAAAAAACAATATCATGTAGATTCATAACGTGAACTAAATTCACCTTCTATAGGCATAACACGCAAATTATGAAGTTTTTGACATGAGGCCTTTAACCAAAATGTTCACTATGATGACGTCATCAAAATGAAAAATGGTTATTACTGCGCTTGTAGAGAATTGTCTTAGCTACAACATATCGAAATTTTGAAGAAAATTGATCAATATTTACAGAGATACAATCAATTTTACATAAATATGCTGACGTCATAATATGCAAATTCGTATTTTGAGTTCCAAGGCCATTGTGATGATGTCACGATACACTTAATGGCCAAATGAGACATGGAATCATATTTCCGACTCATAGCCTACTCTATCTTAATATGAAAAAAATTGAGGATCCCGGTGCATTCCAAAGAGCTATAACGGATTTTGTATAGGCATGTTTTTGCCCATATATGCTATGTATTAAAAGACCTCGCGCGCACTGACATTTATCTTGAATTTACGCTCATCTTGTTAATAATGGTCATAAAGAGATAAACATGGAATCAAATTCCTTGAAAAAATATGAGAAATATCATGAAAGAAAAAAAAATGGCGATTCTATGTTTTTTAATGGTGTTACGCGCGAAAACGCGCGCGCATGCTCGTACGCGCGATTTTTTATAAAATGCTTAAAATGACCTGAAACGTATGCAAAATAAATTTGAGACGATTTTGAGCATTTAAAAATTTTGCGCGTGCATTGACGCGCGGACGTACGCGCACGCGCGCGTTTCTTGACCTGAAATTGACCGGACTAATATTGACCTTGATCTTGCAAAATTTGAATAAGAAATTACTTTCCATTATGAAGATATGATCATAAGTTAAAATTCACAAAATGGCGCCTAGATGACGTAATCAGTCAAGGTCAAGGTTGAAAACGTTATTTTGATATCTATATATGCCTATACATATTTGTGCCAAATTTCAAGTTATTTGATTGAACCATTTCAAAGTTATCTTGCTAACAAAAAAGTGGGTCGAAATAAGAAAAATAAATAAATAATAAATAAATAATAATAATAAAGGCAATTTTAACAAAATTATAAGGTGGTCTGTATTAAATACAGCCCACCTGATAATAAATAAAGGCAATTTTAACAAAATTATGAGGTGGTCTGTATTAGATACAGCCCACCTGATAAACTAGACATATAATACTTGTTTGGAACAAGTATAGGTGGGCTGGTCAACTTAAATTTGAAAACAAAATAGAGCAAAATGAATCGAGATACTGCTTGAAAATTCTTAAAAAACACTATCATGTAGATTCATTACGTGAACGAAATTCACCTTCTATAGTCATAACACGCAAATTATGAAATTTCTGACATGAGGCCTTTAATCAAAATTTTCACTCTGATGACGTCATCAAAATGAAAAATGGTTATTACTGCGCTTGTAGAGAATTGTCTTAGCTACAACATATCGAAATTTTGAAGAAAATTGATCAATATTTACAGAGATACAATCAATTTTACATAAATATGCTGACGTCATAATATGCAAATTCGTATTTTGAGTTCCAAGGCCATTAAGATGATGTCACGATACACTTAATGGCCAAATGAGACATGAAATCATATTTCCGACTCATACTCTATCTTAATATGAAAAAATTGAGGATCCCGGTGCATCCCAAAGAGCTATAACGGATTTTGTATAGGCATGTTTTTGCCCATATATGCTATGTATTAAAAGACCTCGCGCGCACTGACATTTATCTTGAATTTACGCTCATCTTGTTAATAATGGTCATAAAGAGATAAAAATGGAATCAAATTCCTTGAAAAAATATGAGAAATATCATGAAAGAAAAAAAAATGGCGATTCTATGTTTTTTAATGGTGTTACGCGCGAAAACGCGCGCGCATGCTCGTACGCGCGATTTTTTATAAAATGCTTAAAATGACCTGAAACGTATGCAAAATAAATTTGAGACGATTTTGAGCATTTAAACATTTTGCGCGCGCATTGACGCGCGGACGTACGCGCACGCGCGCGTTTCTTGACCTGAAATTGACCGGACTAATATTGACCTTGATCTTGCAAAATATGAATAAAAAAATTACTTTCCATTATGAAGATATGATCACAAGTTAAAATTCACAAAATGGCGCCTAGATGACGTTATCAGTCAAGGTCAAGGTTGAAAACGTTATTTTGATATCTATATATGCCTACACATATTTGTGCCAAATTTCAAGTTATTTGATTGAACCATTTCAAAGTTATCTTGCTAACAAAAAAGTGGGTCGAAATAAGAAAAATAAATAAATAATAATAAATAAATAAAGGCAATTTTAACAAAATTATAAGGTGGTCTGTATTAAATACAGCCCACCTGATAAATAAATAAAGACGATTTTAACAAAAATATAAGGTGGTCTGTATTAGATACAGCCCACCTGATAAATAAATAATAAAGGCAATTCTAACGAAATTATAAGGTGGTCTGTACGTTATACAGCCCACCTGATAAATAACTAGACATATAATACTTGTTTGGAACAAGTATAGGTGGGCTGGTCAACTAACATTTGAGACAAAATAGAGCAAAAATAAGCGACATACTGCTTACAAATTCTTAAAAGACAATATCATGTAGATTCATAACGTGAACTAAATTCACCTTCTATAGGCATAACACGCAAATTATGAAGTTTTTGACATGAGGCCTTTAATCAAAATTTTTACTATGATGACGTCATCAAAATGAAAAATGGTTATTACTGCGCTTGTAGAGAATTGTCTTAGCTACAACATATCGAAATTTTGAAGAAAATTGATCAATATTTACAGAGATACAATCAATTTTACATAAATATGCTGACGTCATAATATGCAAATTCGTATTTTGAGTTCCAAGGCCATTGTGATGATGTCACGATACACTTAATGGCCAAATGAGACATGGAATCATATTTCCGACTCATACTCTATCTAAATATGAAAAAAAATTGAGGATTCCGGTGCATTCCAAAGAGCTATAACGGATTTTGTATAGGCATGTTTTTGCCCATATATGCTATGTATTAAAAGAGCTCGCGCGCACTGACATTTATCTTGAATTTACGCTCATCTTGTTAATAATGGTCATAAAGAGATAAACATGGTATCAAATTCCTTGTAAAAATATGAGAAATATCATGAAAGAAAAAAAAGGGCGATTCTATGTTTTGTAATGGTGTTACGCGCGAAAACGCGCGCGCATGCTCGTACGCGCGATTTTTTATAAAATGCTTAAAATGACCTGAAACGTATGCAAAATAAATTTGAGACGATTTTGAGCATTTTAAAATTTTGCGCGCGCACTGACGCGCGGACGTACGCGCATGCGCGCGTTTTTTTACCTGAAATTGACCGGACTGATATTGACCTTGATCATGATAAATATGAATGAGAAATAACTTACCGTTATGAAATTATGATCATAAGTAAATTTTCAGAAAATTTCACAAAATGGCGCCTAGATGACGTCATCATTCAAGGTCAAGGTTGAAAACCTTACTTTGTTTTGTCCATATGGCTATACATATGTGTGCTAAATATCAAATCATTTGATTGAGCCATTTCCAACTTATCTTGCTAACAAAAAAGTGGGTCGAAATAAGAAAAATAAACTAGACATATAATACTTGTTTGGAACAAGTATAGGTGGGCTGGTCAACTCAAATTTGAGACAAAATAGAGCAAAAATAAGCGACATACTGCTTACAAATTCTTAAAAAACAATATCATGTAGATTCATAACGTGAACTAAATTCACCTTCTCTAGGCATAACACGCAAATTATGAAGTTTTTGACATGAGGCCTTTAATCAAAATTTTCACTATGATGACGTCATCAAAATGAACAATGGTTATTACTACGCTTGTAGAGAATTGTCTTAGCTACAACATATCGACATTTTGAAGAAAATTGATCAATATTTACAGAGATACAATCAATTTTACATAAATATGCTGACGTCATAATATGCAAATTCGTATTTTGAGTTCCAAGGCCATTGTGATGATGTCACGATACACTTAATGGCCAAATGAGACATGGAATCATATTTCCGACTCATACTCTATCTAAATATGAAAAAAAATTGAGGATCCCGGTGCATTCCAAAGAGCTATAACGGATTTTGTATAGGCATGTTTTTGCCCATATATGCTATGTATTAAAAGAGCCCGCGCGCACTGACATTTATCTTGAATTTACGCTCATCTTGTTAATAATGGTCATAAAGAGGTAAACATGGTATCAAATGCCTTGAAAAAATATGAGAAATATCATGAAAGAAAAAAAAATGGCGATTCTATGTTTTGTAATGGTGTTACGCGCGAAAACGCGCGCGCATGCTCGTACGCGCGATTTTTTATAAAATGCTTAAAATGACCTGAAACGTGTGCAAAATAAATTTGAGACGATTTTGAGCATTTAAAATTTTTGCGCGCGTACTGACGCGCGGATGTACGCGCATGCGCGCGTTTTTTGTCCTGAAATTAACCGGACTGATATTGACCTTGATCATGATAAATATGAATGAGAAATAACTTTTGGTTATGAAGATATGATCAAAAGTTGATTTTCAGAAAAATTCACAAAATGGCGCCTAGATGACGTCATCAGTCAAGGTCAAGATTAAAAATCTTACCTTGTTTTGTCCATATGTCTATACATATGTGTGCCAAATTTCAAGATATTTGATTGAACCATTTCAACGTTATATTGTTAACAAAAAAGTGGTTCAAAATAAGAAAAATAAATAAATAATAATAAATAATAATAATAAAGGCAATTTTAACAAAAATATAAGGTGGTCTGTATTAGATACAGCCCACCTGATAATAAATAATAAAGGCGATTTTAACAAAAATATAAGGTGGTCTGTATTAGATACAGCCCACCTGATAAATAAACTAGACATATAATACTTGTTTGGAACAAGTATAGGTGGGCTGGTCAACTAAAATTTGAGACAAAATAGAGCAAAAATAAGCGACATACTGCTTACAAATTCTTAAAAAACAATATCATGTAGATTCATAACGTGAACTAAATTCACCTTCTATAGGCATAACACGCAAATTATGAAGTTTTTGGCATGAGGCCTTTAATCAAAATTTTCACTATGATGACGTCATCAAAATGAAAAATGGTTATTACTGCGCTTGTAGAGAATTGTCTTAGCTATAACATATCGAAATTTTGAAGAAAATTGATCAATATTTACAGAGATACAATCAATTTTACATAAATATGCTGACGTCATAATATGCAAATTCGTATTTTGAGTTCCAAGGCCATTGTGATGATGTCACGATACACTTAATGGCCAAATGAGACATGGAATCATATTTCCAACTCATACTCTATCTTAATATGAAAAAAAATTGAGGATCCCGGTGCATTCCAAAGTGCTATAACGGATTTTGTATAGGCATGTTTTTGCCCATATATGCTATGTATTAAAAGAGAATTCGCGCGCACTGACATTTATCTTGAATTGACGCTCATCTTGTTAATAATGGTCATAAAGAGATAAACATGGAATCAAATTCCTTGAAAAAATATGAGAAATATCATGAAAGAAAAAAAAATGGCGATTCTATGTTTTGTAATGGTGTTACGCGCGAAAACGCGCGCGCATGCTCGTACGCGCGATTTTTTATAAAATGCTTAAAATGACCTGAAACGTATGCAAAATAAATTTGAGACGATTTTGAGCATTTAAAAATTTTGCGCGCGTATTGACGCGCGGACATACGCGCACGCGCGCGTTTTTTTGACCTGAAATTGACTGGACTGATATTGACCTTGATCATAATAAATATGAATGAGAAATACCTTTTGGTTATGAAGATTTGATCATGAGTAAATTTTCAGAAAATTTCACAAAATGGCGCCTAGATGACGTCATCAGTCAAGGTCAAGGTTGAAAACCTTACTGTGTTATGTCCATATGCCTATACATATGTGTGCTAAATTTCAAAGCATTTGAATGAACCATTACAAAGTTATCATGCTAACAAAAAAGTGGGTCGAAATAAGAAAAATAAACTAGATTTGTAATACTTGTTTGGAACAAGTATAGGTGGGCTGGTCGAACTAAAATTTGAGACAAAATAAAGGGTACATTTGAGATAGCTTATTGTCTCAGCTACAACATACTTGAAGTTCAGCGTAAACAAAGCTAAACGACAGAGATATTGCTCGCGAAAGAATCCAGTTTTGAGAAAAACTCATGTCCCATAGAGAATACACGCAAAATGTTAAAAATTGACATGCCTTTTTTAATCGCGAAAATACGCCCTGATGCCTTTGTCAAAATGAAAATTTGGGCCAATTTTATTCGTAGAAAATTGTCTCAGCTAAAACATATCAAAATTTTGAAGACAATCGATCAATATTTACAGAGAAACAATCAATTTTCCGTAAATATGCTGACGTCATAATATGCAAATTGAAATTTTGAGTTTGGAGGCCATTATGATGACGTAATGAGTTCATTGAGGGTCAAATGAGACATGAAATCATATCTCCAATTCATACTGTATCAAAATATGACCCAAAAATTGGGGTTACCTTGCATCCTAAAGGGCTACAATGGATCTTGTATAGGCATGTTTTTGCCCATATATGCTATGTATTACAAAAGCTCGCGCGCACGGAAATTTATGTTAAACGGTCGATCATTCCATTATTAATAGTCATAAAGAGACAAGCATGGTATCAATTTGTTTGTAAAAATATGTGGAATATTATGAAAGAAAAAAAATGGCGATTCTATGTTGTGTAATAGTTTTACGCGCGAAAACGCGCGCGCCGCACGCATGCGCGTGTGTGGGCGTTTTTTTATAAAATGCTTAGAATGGCCTAAAACGTATGCAAAATGATTTTGAGACGATTTTGAGCATTTTAAATTTTTGCGCGCGCATTGACGCGCGGACGTACGCGCACGCCCGCGTTTTTTTTTACCTGAAATTGATCGGACCGATATTGACCTTGATCGTGCAAACTATGAATAAGAAATTACTTTCCGTTATGAAGATATGATCATAAGTTAAAATTCACAAAATGGCGCCTAGATGACGTAATCAGTCAAGGTCAAGCTTGAAAACGTTATTTTGATTTATTTATATGCCTATACATATGTGTGCCAAATTTCAAGGCATTTGATTAAGCCATTTTCAAGTTATCTTGCTAACAAAAAAGTGGTTAGAAATAAGAAAAATATTTAATAATAATAATAAACTAGACATATAATACTTGTTTGGAACAAGTATAGGTGGGCTGGTCAACTAAAATTTGAGACAAAATAGAGCAAAAATAAGCGACATACTGCTTACAAATTCTTAAAAAACAATATCATGTAGATTCATAACGTGAACTAAATTCAACTTCTATAGGCATAACACGCAAATTATGAAGTTTTTTACATGAGGCCTTTAATCAAAATTTTCACTATGATGACGTCATCAAAATGAAAAGAGGTTATTACTGCGCTTGTAGAGAATTGTCTTAGCTACAACATATCGAAATTTTAAAGAAAATTGATCAATAATTACAGAGATACAATAAATTTTACATAAATATGCTGACGTCATAATATGCAAATTCGTATTTTGAGTTCCAAGGCCATTGTGATGATGTCACGATACACTTAATGGCCAAATGAGACATGGAATCATATTTCCGACTCATACTCTATCTTAATATGAAAAAAAATTGAGTATCCCGGTACATTCCAAAGAGCTATAACGGATTTTGTATAGGCATGTTTTTGCCCATATATGCTATGTATTAAAAGACCTCGCGCGCACTGACATTTATCTTGAATTTACGCTCATCTTGTTAATAATGGTCATAAAGAGATAAACATGGAATCAAATTCCTTGAAAAAATATGAGAAATATCATGAAAGAAAAAAAAATGGCGATTCTATGTTTTTTAATGGTGTTACGCGCGAAAACGCGCGCGCATGCTCTTACGCGCGATTTTTTATAAAATGCTTAAAATGACCTGAAACGTATGCAAAATAAATTTGAGACGATTTTGAGCATTTAAAAATTTTGCGCGCGCATTGACGCGCGGACGTACGCGCACGCCCGCGTTTTTTGACCTGAAATTGACTGGACTGATATTGACCTTGATCATAATAAATATGAATGAGAAATACCTTTCGGTTAGGAAGATATGATCATGAGTTTATTTTCAGAAAATTTCACAAAATGGCGCCTAGATGACGTCATCAGTCAAGGTCAAGGTTGAAAACCTTACTGTGTTTTCTCCATATGCCTATACATATGTGTGCCAAATTTCAAGGTATTTCATTCAACCATTTTCAAGTTATCTTGCTAACAAAAAAGTGGCGAGAATTAAGAAAAATAAATAAATAACTAGACATATAATACTTGTTTGGAACAAGTATAGGTGGGCTGGTCAACTAACATTTGAGACAAAATAGAGCAAAAATAAGCGACATACTGCTTACAAATTCTTAAAAAACAATATCATGTAGATTCATAACGTGAACTAAATTCACCTTCTATAGGCATAACACGCAAATTATGAAGTTTTTGACATGAGGCCTTTAATCAAAATTTTTACTATGATGACGTCATCAAAATGAAAAATAGTTAATACTGTACTTGTAGAGAATTGTCTTAGCTACAACATATCGAAATTTTGAAGAAAATTGATCAATATTTACAGAGATACAATCAATTTTACATAAATATGCTGACGTCATAATATACAAATTCGTATTTTGAGTTCCAAGGCCATTGTGATGATGTCACGATACACTAAATGGCCAAATGAGACATGGAATCATATTTCCGACTCATACTCTATCTTAATATGAACAAGAATTGAGGATCCCGGTGCATTCCAAAGAGCTATAACGGATTTTGTATAGGCATGTTTTTGCCCATATATGCTATGTATTAAAAGACCTCGCGCGCACTGACATTTATCTTGAATTTACGCTCATCTTGTTAATAATGGTCATAAAGAGATAAACATGGAATCAAATTCCTTGAAAAAATATGAGAAATATCATGAAAGAAAAAAAAATGGCGATTCTATGTTTTTTAATGGTGTTACGCGCGAAAACGCGCGCGCATGCTCGTACGCGCGATTTTTTATAAACTGCTTAAAATGACCTGAAACGTATGCAAAATAAATTTGAGACGATTTTGAGCATTTTAAATTTTTGCGCGCGCATTGACGCGCGGATGTACGCGCATGCGCGCTTTTTTTGACCTGACATTGACTGGATTGATATTGACCTTAATCATGATAAATATGAATGAGAAATTACTTTTGGTTATGAAGATATAATCATAAGTTAATTTTCACAAAATGGCGCCTAGATGACGTCATCAGTCAAGGTCAAGGTTGAAAACGTTATTTCGATTTATTTTTATGCCTATACATATGTGTATCAAATATCAAAGCATTTGATTGAACCATTTCAAAGTTATCTTGCTAACAAAAAAGTGGGTCGAAATAAGAAAAATAAATAAATAACTAGACATATAATACTTGTTTGGAACAAGTATAGGTGGGCTGGTCAACTTAAATTTGAGACAAAATAGAGCAAAAATAAGCGACATACTGCTTACAAATTCTTAAAAAACAATATCATGTAGATTCATAACGTGAACTAAATTCACCTTCTATAGGCATAACACGCAAATTATGAAGTTTTTGACATGAGGCCTTTAACCAAAATGTTCACTATGATGACGTCATCAAAATGAAAAATGGTTATTACTGCGCTTGTAGAGAATTGTCTTAGCTACAACATATCGAAATTTTGAAGAAAATTGATCAATATTTACAGAGATACAATCAATTTTACATAAATATGCTGACGTCATAATATGCAAATTCGTATTTTGAGTTCCAAGGCCATTGTGATGATGTCACGATACACTTAATGGCCAAATGAGACATGGAATCATATTTCCGACTCATAGCCTACTCTATCTTAATATGAAAAAAATTGAGGATCCCGGTGCATTCCAAAGAGCTATAACGGATTTTGTATAGGCATGTTTTTGCCCATATATGCTATGTATTAAAAGACCTCGCGCGCACTGACATTTATCTTGAATTTACGCTCATCTTGTTAATAATGGTCATAAAGAGATAAACATGGAATCAAATTCCTTGAAAAAATATGAGAAATATCATGAAAGAAAAAAAAATGGCGATTCTATGTTTTTTAATGGTGTTACGCGCGAAAACGCGCGCGCATGCTCGTACGCGCGATTTTTTATAAAATGCTTAAAATGACCTGAAACGTATGCAAAATAAATTTGAGACGATTTTGAGCATTTAAAAATTTTGCGCGTGCATTGACGCGCGGACGTACGCGCACGCGCGCGTTTCTTGACCTGAAATTGACCGGACTAATATTGACCTTGATCTTGCAAAATTTGAATAAGAAATTACTTTCCATTATGAAGATATGATCATAAGTTAAAATTCACAAAATGGCGCCTAGATGACGTAATCAGTCAAGGTCAAGGTTGAAAACGTTATTTTGATATCTATATATGCCTATACATATTTGTGCCAAATTTCAAGTTATTTGATTGAACCATTTCAAAGTTATCTTGCTAACAAAAAAGTGGGTCGAAATAAGAAAAATAAATAAATAATAAATAAATAATAATAATAAAGGCAATTTTAACAAAATTATAAGGTGGTCTGTATTAAATACAGCCCACCTGATAATAAATAAAGGCAATTTTAACAAAATTATGAGGTGGTCTGTATTAGATACAGCCCACCTGATAAACTAGACATATAATACTTGTTTGGAACAAGTATAGGTGGGCTGGTCAACTTAAATTTGAAAACAAAATAGAGCAAAATGAATCGAGATACTGCTTGAAAATTCTTAAAAAACACTATCATGTAGATTCATTACGTGAACGAAATTCACCTTCTATAGTCATAACACGCAAATTATGAAATTTCTGACATGAGGCCTTTAATCAAAATTTTCACTCTGATGACGTCATCAAAATGAAAAATGGTTATTACTGCGCTTGTAGAGAATTGTCTTAGCTACAACATATCGAAATTTTGAAGAAAATTGATCAATATTTACAGAGATACAATCAATTTTACATAAATATGCTGACGTCATAATATGCAAATTCGTATTTTGAGTTCCAAGGCCATTAAGATGATGTCACGATACACTTAATGGCCAAATGAGACATGAAATCATATTTCCGACTCATACTCTATCTTAATATGAAAAAATTGAGGATCCCGGTGCATCCCAAAGAGCTATAACGGATTTTGTATAGGCATGTTTTTGCCCATATATGCTATGTATTAAAAGACCTCGCGCGCACTGACATTTATCTTGAATTTACGCTCATCTTGTTAATAATGGTCATAAAGAGATAAAAATGGAATCAAATTCCTTGAAAAAATATGAGAAATATCATGAAAGAAAAAAAAATGGCGATTCTATGTTTTTTAATGGTGTTACGCGCGAAAACGCGCGCGCATGCTCGTACGCGCGATTTTTTATAAAATGCTTAAAATGACCTGAAACGTATGCAAAATAAATTTGAGACGATTTTGAGCATTTAAACATTTTGCGCGCGCATTGACGCGCGGACGTACGCGCACGCGCGCGTTTCTTGACCTGAAATTGACCGGACTAATATTGACCTTGATCTTGCAAAATATGAATAAAAAAATTACTTTCCATTATGAAGATATGATCACAAGTTAAAATTCACAAAATGGCGCCTAGATGACGTTATCAGTCAAGGTCAAGGTTGAAAACGTTATTTTGATATCTATATATGCCTACACATATTTGTGCCAAATTTCAAGTTATTTGATTGAACCATTTCAAAGTTATCTTGCTAACAAAAAAGTGGGTCGAAATAAGAAAAATAAATAAATAATAATAAATAAATAAAGGCAATATTAACAAAATTATAAGGTGGTCTGTATTAAATACAGCCCACCTGATAAATAAATAAAGACGATTTTAACAAAAATATAAGGTGGTCTGTATTAGATACAGCCCACCTGATAAATAAATAATAAAGGCAATTCTAACGAAATTATAAGGTGGTCTGTACGTTATACAGCCCACCTGATAAATAACTAGACATATAATACTTGTTTGGAACAAGTATAGGTGGGCTGGTCAACTAACATTTGAGACAAAATAGAGCAAAAATAAGCGACATACTGCTTACAAATTCTTAAAAGACAATATCATGTAGATTCATAACGTGAACTAAATTCACCTTCTATAGGCATAACACGCAAATTATGAAGTTTTTGACATGAGGCCTTTAATCAAAATTTTTACTATGATGACGTCATCAAAATGAAAAATGGTTATTACTGCGCTTGTAGAGAATTGTCTTAGCTACAACATATCGAAATTTTGAAGAAAATTGATCAATATTTACAGAGATACAATCAATTTTACATAAATATGCTGACGTCATAATATGCAAATTCGTATTTTGAGTTCCAAGGCCATTGTGATGATGTCACGATACACTTAATGGCCAAATGAGACATGGAATCATATTTCCGACTCATACTCTATCTAAATATGAAAAAAAATTGAGGATTCCGGTGCATTCCAAAGAGCTATAACGGATTTTGTATAGGCATGTTTTTGCCCATATATGCTATGTATTAAAAGAGCTCGCGCGCACTGACATTTATCTTGAATTTACGCTCATCTTGTTAATAATGGTCATAAAGAGATAAACATGGTATCAAATTCCTTGTAAAAATATGAGAAATATCATGAAAGAAAAAAAAGGGCGATTCTATGTTTTGTAATGGTGTTACGCGCGAAAACGCGCGCGCATGCTCGTACGCGCGATTTTTTATAAAATGCTTAAAATGACCTGAAACGTATGCAAAATAAATTTGAGACGATTTTGAGCATTTTAAAATTTTGCGCGCGCACTGACGCGCGGACGTACGCGCATGCGCGCGTTTTTTTACCTGAAATTGACCGGACTGATATTGACCTTGATCATGATAAATATGAATGAGAAATAACTTACCGTTATGAAATTATGATCATAAGTAAATTTTCAGAAAATTTCACAAAATGGCGCCTAGATGACGTCATCATTCAAGGTCAAGGTTGAAAACCTTACTTTGTTTTGTCCATATGGCTATACATATGTGTGCTAAATATCAAATCATTTGATTGAGCCATTTCCAACTTATCTTGCTAACAAAAAAGTGGGTCGAAATAAGAAAAATAAACTAGACATATAATACTTGTTTGGAACAAGTATAGGTGGGCTGGTCAACTCAAATTTGAGACAAAATAGAGCAAAAATAAGCGACATACTGCTTACAAATTCTTAAAAAACAATATCATGTAGATTCATAACGTGAACTAAATTCACCTTCTCTAGGCATAACACGCAAATTATGAAGTTTTTGACATGAGGCCTTTAATCAAAATTTTCACTATGATGACGTCATCAAAATGAACAATGGTTATTACTACGCTTGTAGAGAATTGTCTTAGCTACAACATATCGACATTTTGAAGAAAATTGATCAATATTTACAGAGATACAATCAATTTTACATAAATATGCTGACGTCATAATATGCAAATTCGTATTTTGAGTTCCAAGGCCATTGTGATGATGTCACGATACACTTAATGGCCAAATGAGACATGGAATCATATTTCCGACTCATACTCTATCTAAATATGAAAAAAAATTGAGGATCCCGGTGCATTCCAAAGAGCTATAACGGATTTTGTATAGGCATGTTTTTGCCCATATATGCTATGTATTAAAAGAGCCCGCGCGCACTGACATTTATCTTGAATTTACGCTCATCTTGTTAATAATGGTCATAAAGAGGTAAACATGGTATCAAATGCCTTGAAAAAATATGAGAAATATCATGAAAGAAAAAAAAATGGCGATTCTATGTTTTGTAATGGTGTTACGCGCGAAAACGCGCGCGCATGCTCGTACGCGCGATTTTTTATAAAATGCTTAAAATGACCTGAAACGTATGCAAAATAAATTTGAGACGATTTTGAGCATTTAAAAATTTTGCGCGCGCACTGACGCGCAGACGTACGCGCACGCGCGCGTTTTTTTACCTGAAATTGACCGGACTGATATTGATCTTGATCATGATAAATATGAATGAGAAATACCTTTTGGTTATGAAGATATGATCTTAATTTTTTTTTCAGAAAATTTCACAAAATGGCGCCTAGATGACGTCATCAGTCAAGGTCAAGGTTGAAAACCTTACTTTGTTTTGTCCATATGGCTATACATATGTGTGCTAAATATCAAATCATTTGATTGAGCCATTTTCAACTTATCTTGCTAACAAAAAAGTGGGTCGAAATAAGAAAAATAAATAAATAAATAATAAAGGCAATTTTAACAAAAATATAAGGTGGTCTGTATTAGATACAGCCCACCTGATAAATAAATAAATAATAAAGGCAATTTTAACAAAAATATAAGGTGGTCTGTATTAGATACAGCCCACCTGATAATAAATAATAATAAATAATAATAAAGGCAATTTTAACAAAAATATAAGGTGGTCTGTATTAGATACAGCCCACCTGATAATAAAGAAAGAAAATTCTGACGAAAACAATAGGTGATCTGTCGAAAACGACAGACCACCTAATAAGAAATGATGTACATATGAAACAAAGTATTGGGAAATTAACTCCTTGATGATCATGATGATGAATGAATGATGATGATGATGATCATACTGATAATGATGATGATCATGATAATGTTGATGATAATGATGATCATGATGATGATGGTCATGATGATGATGATGATGGTGATGATGATGACGATGATAATGATGATCACGATGATAATGATGATGATCATGAGCGTGATCGTGACATCTTAATGACAAAAATGAGGGGTGATTTAGATAGCATATACGGTCTCAGCTACAACATACTCGAATATCAACAAAATCCAAGCAAAAATAACGGGGATATTGCTCGCAAAAGACAGGAATGTAGAATCCAGATTTGAGAAAAAGTCATCTCCCATAGGGATTACACGCAAAAAGTAATGGATCAAGCGATAATAGGGTAATAATGAAGTAAATATGGTTGTTAATTACATCATTTGCGATTTTACGTGTTTAAATATTCAAAGGAGATGGTACAGTGAAAGGTCAAAAGAAAGAAAATGAAGAAAACAAATTGTTGGAGATGCCCGGACTCGAACCAGGGGTCTCGAGGTCGAAATTCAAGTGCGTTACCGATATACCAAAACATTTCCCAAAGCGATTACACGTGAGCGGAAAATGGAATTCTCAAATCCCACTTTGCAAGTAAAATATGAGCATGATTCCGGCATCTAAACGAAAAATTAAAGGTACACTTGTTTGTTTGTTTGTTTTATTTCCACTTTTTCATATCAATACAAAGAAACATACAAATGAATACAATGAATAACATGTAAGTTTGACAAAGTTTGTTTCTAGTTTAAATAAAAGTTTCATACTGTTACAAAAGGAAAAAGCAGGAGACCACATGTCGTAAGCGTAAATGCTTGAACATGACCGTGGCCTCTGCCGAGTTAACAAAATAAAAGAACAACCCATGCAACTGCATTGTATTCATTGTTAAATAAGATATAAGTGAAGTGATTAAAAGTGAGCATGCATGGGTGATTTAATTTTGAGTGAAAATAACAAAACAAATTTAGTGAAATATTTCGTGTTGAGAAGTGCATTTGTGCAAGGTGCAAAAAATTTAGCTTGGTGGAACAAAAAAGAGACTAATACCGTGATATTTAATTGTGTGTTGGTTTCAGTTACGGGTGATAATATTAAAATGTATGCAGGGTCCATTTCTGTTGACAAAGACAGAACAATTCAAGACATAACAAATTAGATCATTTTTAAATTTCTATGTAAGATCTAGTAAACTATACTGAGTTAACAAATATGCTTTCATATAAGCTTTAAAAGAATAAAGGGAGGTCCTAGTTTTAATATGGTTCGGTAAGTTATTCCAAATATCTGGTCCATGGTGTCTAATTGATCGTAGGGCTAAACTAAGTTTGGGATTATTAAGATGGTAATCATGAGCATGTCGAGTTAAATATGAGTGTACGTTTACATTTAATAAATAAAAGTTTAAGAAAGATGCTGGAAGAGTTTTGGAAGTGTACTTATACATAAAAATGGCAGTTTGGAGCGTATGTATATCATGAACCTTTAATGTTTTTAATTGACTAAATAACGGGTTCGAATTTGCAAGATAGTTAGAGTGTGTACAAATACGAATTGCTCTCTTCTGCAAAAGAAATATTGAGTTTATTTTAGTTTTACTACAGTTTGCCCATATAATATTACAATATGTTATATATGGTAAAATTAAAGTATTATAAAGAATAAACAAAGATCTATCATTTATCAAACATTTCATTTTATACAAAATACCAATATTCCGGGATATCAAAATATTTATGTTATGAATGTGTTCGTTCCAAGACAAATTTGAGTCAATAATAACTCCTAAAAATTTCGTTGATTGTTTTTCTACCAGGGATAAACCATCTATAAACAAATTACATTGTGGTTGGTCTTGGGAGTTAATAGTTCTAAAACGGATAAAATTAGTTTTACTTATATTTAAGGATAATTTATTACATTTAAACCATATTGAAATATTACACAAATCATGATTTACAGTATCAACAAGTGTATCAATATTTTTGTGTGAGTAAAGTATATTTGTATCGTCGGCAAAAAGAATGTAAGTTAGAATATTTGATGATTTTATTATATCATTTACATAAATCAAAAATAAGAGCGGGCCTAAGATGGAGCCTTGAGGAACTCCACATGTGAGGTTCAATTTTGAGGAACTATTAGAATGATAATAAACATACTGTGTTCTATTTTTAAGATAGTCCTCAAACCAGGATAGAGCAAGGCCTCTGATACCATAGTGTTCTAGTTTATGAAGTAAGATTGTATGATCAATGGTATCAAAGGCCTTACTCAGATCCATAAAAACACCTATAACATGCTTTTTATTTGCGAGAGATTCAATTATTTTATCACAAAGTTTAATTAAAGCAAAATCAGTTGAATGATTTTTCCTAAATCCAAACTGGTTAGGAATCAAAATATCGTGGTCATTCAAAAAAGAAATCAATCTTTTATATACCAATTTCTCAAAAACCTTTGAAATACTTGATAATAATGATATGGGACGATAATTTTGAAGTTTAGATGGGTCATCTTTTTTATGAATCGGTATAACCTTAGCAATTTTTAATAAGTTAGGACAGGAACCAGTAGAAAGAGAAATGTTACATATATGAACCAATGGAGAAACAATAAAGTGTATTATTTGCTTAATGAGATTCATACTTAACCCATCTGGTCCTGATGACTTGCTTGATTTCAGTGATTGAACTATACTAACTACCTCATGAATTGTTGTGGGAGTAAAGAATAATGAATTTTCAGAGGGTTCTAAAAGATATTGAGAAAAATGATTGTTGCCAGCATCTATCTTAGAGGCTAATTTGGGACCTACATTAACAAAGTACTCATTAAAATAATTAGCACATTCATTCAAATTATTAATGTCTTGTCCATTAACATTAATGGTTGTATTAATATGTTTTTTCTTACCCGTAAGATCTTTGATAATATTCCAAAGAGAATTATTATTTTGAGTACTCGCAATTTTATTTGAGTAATATAATTTGCGGGATAGCCGAATAATAGATGTTAACTTATTTCTATATTTTTTATATTTATCTAAATCAATATGATCTTTACTTCGTAACGCTTTCTTATATAATCGATTGCGAGTCGCAATCGATCGTAAAATGCCCCTCGTTGTCCATGGTTTCTTAGCCTTTTTTTTATTTAACTTAATTCGAACCAAAGGTATATTTTTGTTGTAATAATACATTAATTTATTCAAAAATATATCGTAAGCATCATTTGCAACTACTAAATTAAATACATCAACCCAAGATTCTGATGCTAAGTCCACCCGAAAGCTCTGAATATTAGCATCCGTTTCTTTCCGAACGTATATATACTTCATGGACTCATGTTTAAATAACTGAATTGTAGGGGAAATAACAAATATGGGGAGGTGATCAGAAATATCAGAATACAATATTCCATTCTGACTGTTTTCATTAAAAATATTCGAAAATATATTGTCTATTAAAGTTTCAGTTATACTAGTTATTCGGGTAGCTTTGTTAATATGTGGATGGAGGGAATGAGAAGAGAGTGTAGTTAGTAACCTAAGTCCAATATTATTCAATGCAGGTGGTAGAAGATTAATATTATAATCCCCCATAAGATATATGATTTTATTTTCACGCGATATTAAAGAAAGACTTTCTTCTAATCTATCTACAAACATATCAATATTACTATGAGGAGGTCTATACATTACTCCAACAAGTATATTTTTAGCTTGTTTATTTATAATTTCAATAAAAATATATTCGGAGCCATCTACACTTAAGTCAGGTCTCTCTTTAAATGTTAAGGAATCATGAATGTACAAGGCTACTCCACCCCCTCGTCCATAATTACGATCAGCCCTAATTAGTTTATAATGTTCAATATTAAATAAAGGAGGTGATTTATTATTCAACCATGTTTCCGTTATCCCTATTATGGAAAACGGAAAATGTTGTATAGAAGAAAAAAATAAATCCCTAGAATCGAAGTTTTTATTCATGCTTCTAGCATTAATATGCAACAAACTAAGGGACTGTTGATTATGGCCATCATTATTTAAATTAAAAGCAGCGTTGAAATCGTCAGTAGTAAAATATGTTGACTCATTTTCTGTTACATCTTGGTTAATTTCTAAATCAAAATTCATATGACTAAATTCAATATAGGCCTACAATTATCAAATAAAATAATTAAGAAATGGGCCCATGTAATGATTTGAATATGATGTAGAATAATAAAGTCTGTTTGATATGTAACGTTAAGTATGTAAAATGTTTCACTTCGTACTAGTCTCAATATAAACAGTCGTTTCACCGTGGGTGCATGTGCAATGACTTGTGCAAGTGCTAAAATAATATAAAGAATGGTGAGTGAATGAACGGAACAGCGAATTGCAGCCATTGGTGGCGGTTCCGGTTGAGTACTGACCACCGCCAGTTCAGGAAAAAAAAGGAAAAAAAGAAAGAAAGGGGGGGGGGAATAATTAAACATGAGAGAACGTACAGTATTAAAGGCAAATATGTGTGGGTATATACAGGGACAGGTAAGAGGAATGCAGGTTAGAATAGATCATTTAAATACGCAAGAGTGTATAGGTTACGAGGTTCCAAAGAAATGGATCAGGGTCCGCCATTCATATGCTACAACAGTATTGATGGTAAACAGCAAGGAATTTATATTAAAATGAATCGTATCGACACAGTTAACAATGTATTTTTATTCGACTTTATTTAACAATAAGAATGTTACACCTGCGAATTTCCACGCAGTTAACCTCAATACATGTGGGCAGTTCTTAAACAAATAATAACAAAGACAATATAAAGAAAGAGGAACAGATCGTAATCTAGAGTATTAATCTGTAAAAAAAAAGGGAATTGTTAACAATCAAGATAAAGTTGTTTAAGATCAATCCTTCCAATATAAATGTGTTTATATTACATAACATAACAGACGTAGGGAATAGAATTTAAACAAAAAACGGAAATTCTACAGTGTTAACATTTAGAAAGCATGTTTTCTGTTGTGGGTAAAGGGCACTCACCCCGAAAACGCACACACGACCCGGGAAACACGACAAAAGGAACCGATACGCTTTAGAAATCGTATAGAGCACGAGCTCCAACCATGCATACCAAGCCGCGGGCAGGTCCTCGAAGAGAATGTCATTAATTAGCATAGCAAAATATTTATTTCAAACAAAATTTTAAAAAGAAAAAAAAAGAGAAAAAAAAAAAGAAGAACAAAAAAATCACTCTGCGATAGGAAAAATTTCTATAGTATTTGAAAGGATAGTATTTTTAAGTTATCATAATACCAATACTGAAAAAAAAAAAAAATGCAACTGGCAGAATTCATTTCAATGTCGATAACATGAGGAAAATACATGCATAACCATCATGGCTAGTACAAATCCATGAAATAAAACAAGTAAATGTATCACAGTGCAACATTTTTGGTTTCAACTAGTCTTTCGAGTCTGTATAGTGGTCACATAATTACAAACAAACAAAAACTCCATGATTGAAAATATTGCGGAAGTGACAACAAACGATTATAAATACAAAGAGGAAGAAAAAAAAATCTATATATATATATATATATAATATGACAAAAATACAAAAACATCATGGCGGGTACAAAATATCCATGAAATAAAACAAGTAAATGTGTCACAGTACAACATTTTCAATTTCTACTAGTCTTTCAAGTCTGTATAGTGGTCACAAAATTTTAAAAATAAATTCCATGATTGAAATATTGCGGAAGTGACAACAAACAATTATAAATACAAAGAGGAAGAAAAAAAAATCTATATATATATAATATGAAAAAAATACAAAAATATCTTGACATTTTTGCGTCAAGAAAAACAAAATATACATACTTAATTATATGCGTAAGTACATAAATACTTTAACATGCATTATGTATATACGTTTGATTTTTAAAGCGTATAATTCATATCATATGCAAGGGCGAGACATAAATAACCGAAGTTGAAAGTCGGTGTGTCCATACAGAGTTCTATTTCGGTTTAAGCATGTCCATTACATATTTCCTTAAAATGTTATGTAGAGGTTTTAATGGGCGAACATACAAGAGTCTAAAATAAATGTTCAATCAAATGTATAATTTGATCATTGTTCATTCTTTGTATGTAAAGTCATTGTTTCTCACAAAGTATTTTTTCAATTTTTTTTTTTTCTCTTTCGGCGTAAATTAGAGTCTGTAATGTTGAACAGAGAGAAATATAATACAGCAAGCAAAGAAGAAAAAAAGAAAACAAAAAACGTATTTTATCGTAGAATAAATACGTAGTTCATGCTTACATCTTTTGTTGTTTTGATAGGTATCATTCCTGGTGATTATTCCATGTGTTGGTGCCTTTGTTTTTCCATTGTAAGATCACAGAGGTGCCTTGAACAATTATCCTGGTGGATAGACCTCGTTCCTTTCGGAGCTTGTAGGCCTCGTTAGCTAAGATGCCGCGTCGTTGTTTCAGGACAGGCGGTAGGTCCGTCCTGACAGTGATACGGCTCGCTTGGGCAGGTGGGGTGGGCGTTGGCTGGTTACCTCCTGGTCCGGCTCCTACGGTGCGGCTGCGTAGTTGGCGCTGGAAGAGTGATAGGACGTGATCGCGGTCGGCCATGACGGCAAATCGGGCAATGATGGGGGTCGGTGATCGGGGCTGGGTGTTCTGACCCTGTGGTAGACGGCGGGGCAATCGGTGGGCGTTGATTAGCGGGATAGTTTCTGCTCTGGCATTCTCCATTCCGAGCTCTTTAAATGCTTTACGAACGATGATATATGTATCCTCGCTCTGCTCGGTCTCGTGTACTCCATATATGAGAAGGTTTTGCTTTCTGTTGTAAATCTCTAGTGACAACATTTTGTCCTCCATTTTTTGTATCTCTTCCTTCATTTTTGCTTTCAGAATAGGCAGCTCGGTCGTTTCAATATCGTGCAGTTTGTTAGAGTTGAATTCAACACTTTGTTCCAAATTCGTTAGTTTGTCACTAAGTCCACTCACTTCTCGTGTTAGCGTATCGATTTTGCCACACATCATAGTTGCGAGGTCTTGAATTGACTTTTGAATGTCACTGTTCGTTGGGTGCTGAGACTGGGGCTGGGGCAAAGCGGGTAATGCCTTGCCCGAGTTGTCTGGCGGGCTGTGGGTGGTATCTCGGTTACGTGTCCGCGGCCGGGTGGTAGCTCCAGCTACACCAGTAGCCATTTTGAATTCGTGTGAAGTAGGATCAGTTTAAGTGGTATAATCGGTAGAACAACAATTAATTTCCACTTTCTCAATAATGTCAGCGCATAAGGAAACCAGGTCGGAATAGTTCGCGTTGAAATAAATCACATTTGAGAACAGGCGGTGGTCAAATAAAAAAAAAACCGGAAGAGCAGAAAGCTAATGCACGTCCGTACTCATTGCAGGCTAACTCGGAAAAGTGATAGCTAAATTGTCACAGCTACAACATACTCGAAGCTCAGCGTAAACAAAGCCAAAACGACGGAGATATTGCTCGTGAAAGACGGGAATGTAGAATCCAGTTTTGAGGAAAAGTCATGTCCCATAGAGAATACACGCAAAATGAGAAAAATTGACATGTCTCCTTTAATCGCAAAAATACGCCATGATGCCTTTGTCAAAATGAAATTTTGTGATTACTACATTTGTAGAAAATTGTCTCAGCTAGAACCTATCAAAATTTGGAAGACAATCGATCAACATTTACAGAGATACAATGAATTTTCCAAAAAATATGCTGACGTCATAATATGCAAATTGAAATTTTGAGTTCGGAGGTCATTATGATGACGTCATGATTTAATTGAGGGTCAAATGAGACATGAAATCATATCTCCGATTGGGGTCACCTTGCATCCTAAAGCGCTACAATGGATTTTGTATAGGCATGTTTTTGCCCATGTATGCTATGTAGTATAGTACAAGATCTCACGAGTACGCACGGACATGTATCTTAAACGGACGCTCATTCCGTTATTAATGGTCAGAAAAAGGTGAACAAGGTAGCAAAATGCTTGAAAAAATGGGCCACATATGATGACAGAAAAAAATTGGCGATTCTATGTTGCAAAATGCCAGTACGCGCGGGTACGCGCGGAAACGCGCACGCATAAGTGCGTGCGAGCAAATTTTTGAAATGCTTAAAATGACCTGATTCGTACTCTCGTTTAATAGTTATGTGATTTTGACAGGCCCCCCAAGCTCCGCCATTTTGTCCGGATCCATTAGATGCCAAAATAAGCTACCTTGCATAATTCATGAGCCTTATGAATTATGCATTCTGTAGGATGCTCCCCGCGAAAAGTGAACTGGAATGATGTTCACTACATGGTAAAAGACAATACGCGTATCAGCGTAATTAGAGAGGTCAAATAATCTACTGTACGGAATTATGGGTAATTTATTCATCACGCTGCGCGCTAGCAACGCAAGTGATTCAACGAATTAGCGTGGATTATTCTGATGCGATCACCGTTAGGTGAAATACGCGCTCGAACTTGTATTATCGATCACCAGTAAAACAGCTGGTGTACCCAGGATGCATCGGGAACTTGGACCTTAAAAGTTCCTCTCGTTGTTGTGTTGTTATTAGGGGGAGTGGCCTTAACTTCATTGAATAAGAAATACTGATATTCTTAATGTCTCGATCTTATTCCCTATTTAGTCTATCAATAACTGGGTCTGTTTTTGTTTTATTAAATCAAACATGCTATAAGCCATATAACAACACATTCTCTGGCTATGATTATACATTTTAAATATGCTAATGTATAAAGTTTCCTTATTTTAGACAAACAAATTATGTGGCAAAGTGGATGGATTTTCTCCACCCACTCTCATCGTACCTTAATGATTCCCTTTCTCTCTCTTTCTCTGTCTTTCGTAAATTATCTTCTGCAACTAACGGTTTGTTGTCTTCACTGAACAACCTGTTGCAGTTCCTTTCTGTCTCACTTTCAGTCGTAGTTGTTATTACCACTCATTTACATTTACTCGTTATCAACTACGATCAACCATTCCATATTCACTCCATTACTGTCCACATTTCACTTGGATTATCTTCACTTTTCCTTTTTGCAGGAGCTTTGAAAATTTGTAATGTAGAGACCAGAGAGATCGGAAAATATGTTAATCATTTTATTCAAATTTTCTAACTTGAAAACGGAAAGTGAAACATTGTTTTTCAACATATTGACATAATTTTTGTTTAAAGACAATGGAATTTAACACTGGAAATTTTGAATTGGGTTGCCCATCCCCCCAAAAAAACAAACAACAACAACAACAACAACAACCCAGAAGTGGTACCAGGGTTAGTTAGTTAGGAGGCCCATGTCCTTTATAATTGTATTTTTAAGAATAGTTTTCTCTTTTTTATTAATTTTACATTGGTATACCGTTAATTTCACTGGGAAAACCACCCCCTTCCCTTACACATCAATACTGCCATTACTTCTAGTAACAGTAATTCTATCATTTAAAACGTTTTCATTTTCTAAATCCTTCTAATATAAACATATAACAAATATAATATTGTTTACACTTTTGCAACCTGTTACATGGTCCATGTAAAAACAGCACTAGGAAGAGGATAACAAGCCCCCCCCCCCGTTTTTTTAAGCTAGGAAGTATCAAAACATGATTCTATTAAAATTAGCAGTTTGGATACAAAAGGCAATGATGATTAGCAGTTTCCATATTTAGTGCAATTAGAGGGTTGTCTTTCAAACCTTCTTACATACAATACTTGAAGCAGCAATAATGTAATAATTTACAAATCTTCAAATACAGAAGTCCATAGACTGAGGTAAATGAATTTCAACATGTATAATTATAATTAAAATATCATTGATTAATTCAATCTTTGATATAGACTGATAGATCTTTATCACTCAAATTTCAAGGAAATTTCTTTCTGCCCAGCCCTCAGTTTCATTCTATAAGATGGTAGTTGACATTGTTAAAATGTTAATGTTTCTCATTGATGATTAGTTATCTTTAATTATTTGCAAGTTGACAAGATGATAAATTCATTAGCTTTTTTTAAATGTGGTATTCTACAAACATATAATACAAATAATAAATAAATAGTATGTAAATATTCAAGTTTAAACCCATCTCTACTGTCCTCTTTCATTATATGAGGGTGGCATTTTTAAGACATATAGTCCCATGTAGATGTCTTCTGCATTCATCGATGAAGTTGTAGGCTAGTTTTCAGAAGAAAGGGCTGTGATGATAACCCAAGTGTGTTGAATGGAAAAATGAAATAAGATACAGTGTATAAGAAAATAAACAACAACTAATAACATACACCCTGATACCTGCTCTGACAAAAAGAGGAAGGACTAATATTAACTCGGGATTCTAGTGGGCAAATCTAAACTATTTTGTCTACAAGACTAGTTACTGACCACATGTTAGAATATTTCTGATAATCCCATTAAGACAATAGGCCTGATGGAGCTTGGATCAGACAAGTATGAAATAAGTAATACCGGTACATGTACTTGTAATGTAAACTCGTGGTCATAATTGAATAATACTCAGTTAAGTATGGGACATAAAATGACCAAACAACTTGGAACAGAGAATGTACTGGAAATAATGCTATTGAAACATACGTTATGTAGACTTATATTTCATGTATATTGACATTTTATTTTTAATCTAAATCACAATTGTGATATTCAGTCAAGTATTCTTTTACAAGTCAATGGACAATAAAAAATATATTTGTCAGATCTATAACTTTCTACATGATGTGTTCCACAATAGTTTATTTGGGGTACCTGCATGTATATTAGCACACTTGCTCGTATGAAGTGTATAGTAGGCTTGCATCTCTAGATATGATCCTGTCAATATATATTATTTGTTCCTCTCCTGAGTTTGTAAATCAGCATGCCTTCATCATCCACTGTAGAGAAGCATCATCCTACATGAGAGAAGACAATGTAGGTACTTCAATTTGAAAGTGATAATAATGGATACACATCAACCATAATACATCCTATAAACAGACGTTCATTAATTTTATTTTGTGTTCTTCTTCATCTGCATTGCTCAAGAAGTAAAAGGACCACTTACAAAAAAAAGAGATGCTCGGTTCCTGTGTTTACCCTACATGTATGACCATGTCGTGCTTTGAATGTGCATTAGACATTGTTCTTCTTCACACAGGACCTCCTGTAAATAAGGACAAATTCCCTTTGTAAACAAAGAAAGGAAAGATATCAATATTTGTGTGCTAAGTGCAGAACTAGAATAAAATATACCCTCCACACTATACGCTTGCAACATAAACTTAGTTCCATTTCCTTTTTAGTGAATTAATAGGTGGTCGTTTAATATTTACCTGCATGGGACTTTCAGCTTCATCTTGCAAATATAAGAAATGTTGTAATGTCTACTCATCAGTTAACTCCTTCCAGCTCTTCATCAGTTTTAATCTGTTGGAACAAAAAGAAAACAAAATCAATATGACAATCAAGGCGTCCCTTTCTCCTTAACAAAATAAAAATAGATCTAGCATGAAAGCTATTTTTCATGTCATGGTTGGCCTTAATTTTAATATGGTGTGGAAATCAACATTCCAATTTAATGGACCACAGTACAAATTGAAATTAAATGGAAGATTTAACTTGTGCCTCAAAAAGTGCTTTATATGGCCTATACATATAAAGTAGTCTTAAGTAGAATTGGTTTAAGAAGTGGACTACATATAAGTAAACATAATTGTGGACTAGGGGTCTTCTCTTACACAAACAAATAGATTTATCAACATGAACTGCACAATTTGGAGAAGAAAAAAAATCTCTAATATATTAAAAGAATTAATAGGGGTCAGGCGCGTACGCAGGGGGTGGGGGGGGGGGGTTAACCCCCCCTCCTTGAGCTTTTTTTATGTGTATGTTTTTCTGGAACCCCCCCCTTTTTGAGTGTTGATTTTTTTTTAAATAAAATTTAAAAAAAAAATCCTAATGGATGACCTAAAAAAAGATGACTCCCCCCAAATAAAGTCCTCATACCCCCCCCCCCCCTGCTTATTCAGCGGCTGGCTGGGTCGTTGCGAAGTTTTTGGCCCGATTTCAAAATGTTAACCCCCCCCCCCTTGAAAAAAGCCTGCGTACGCCACTGATAGCTAGGGTCTAGATCTAGTAGGCCTAGGTCTAGACTCTAGTAATTATAATTAATGACAACTTGACAAGCGCGCTGGACCCACACAAAATCTAAATATTAAATAAACAAATCCTAGTGTTGATGTTTTTTAAATATTTTTTATTAATAAGTTTCAGGTTTACATCTAAATGAATAGGATTTGGAGTTGTTTGATTATCAATGGTCACAGATAATTTTGGTCTAGATCTAGGCCTAAATAAAGTAGACAAGCACCGCGTCCCGATGATGCAACTGAACGAACGGATGGCACTAATATTGATATTGATAAGTAAAGCCATCAGAGTCCACATCTACTAAAGATTTTAACAAGAGTTAATCCACTTGGATTATCAAAAAAATCATGCTTCGTAGATTATTTTAAGGTGTAACGTTAAATCTAGATTTAAATTAAATCGATGATTGGTGAATTAGATTCATGATGACGATCAAATCTGGAATAAAACAGTTTGATCTTGATGCAGATGAGCACCGAAATTCCCAGGGGTGGGCCTGCCGGAACCCCGGGGCTCTAACTGGAGTACTAGGGTGAAATGACGGCAAACCGCAGTCAAACTACTTCATGACGATGAAAATCAAAGTGCAATTTCAAGAGCAATATTTAACTAGTCTTTTCCCCAAAAATCTGTTGAGAACTGTCTCCAAATGTAACGAAATTACCGTACATCACGAAGACTATTGCAGCTTTTTCAAAATTGATGACTAAATTCACTTAATCTACTCATATTTCAATCAATTACTCACCCATTTTCAATGAACTAACTCTTCTCAGTTTGTGCGAGTGTAGTAGCGTCGTGCATAAATCTGCATAATTAAAGTGACGCAATGAGGTCAAATATATTATCCGGTTTCTTAAACGATACTATCGATAAAATACATATTCATGAGGCACTTATCCAATCAAAGAGCCGCCTCGGGGGCTTATTTTGTCTTCAAATGATCCAAAAGAGGCGGAGCCTAATCCCATTCATCTGCATGGTTTCCGCGCGTGCTGCTTTCCGTCTAGTAATTATATTTAAACGTCTTTGGATTTTGAGCATTTTAAAATTTTGACGCACGCGTACGCGCGCGTCATGACCTTCATGTGACCTTTGACGGGATGACCTGTTGACCCTTGACCTGAAATATATGTGATATAAATATGAATAACCTTTGCTGATGCATCATGAAGATATGATGGATAATGTGATTTCACAAAATGGCGCCTGGATGACGACACGATGACCTGATGACCTTGAAAATGTTCCTGTCACGTCTCATGACAATGACCTATGACTGTGCTAAAATTGAATGAAATTGACTAAACCGAACTTGAGTTATCCTAGGCACAAACTAGTGTAGGAAATAAATAAAAATAAATAAATAAATAAATAAATAAATAAATAAATAAATAGTAAAGAAAGAAAATTCTGACGAAAACAATAGGTGATCTGTCGTTGACAGACCACCTAATAAATAATAAATAATAATAATAAAGGCAATTTTAACGGGGGGATGTGGGGCTTGGCAAAATGGGATTAGCCCTTTGGCATGATAGCCATATTAGTATAACCATCTAATTAGCATATGTACAATATGTAATAATGTTGCTAATCCCAATCTAGGAAGACTGAACACATGGATAATACGACTTTTCAAGGGTTTTCTATGACAAGGAATTCATTTATGACACCAGTTTCTGATTCCAAGTAATGCTATTGTCTTAAATATCATATTAAGCATATGTACAATGTATGGACTTCATTGTCATTGTTTATCTATTTAAAGCCTAACAATGGTGCAATGTAACATTGTAAATAACTTTTGAAAGACTAATAACTAATTCTCGAGAAGATATTCCATGTATATGTAGTATAATTAGCCTAATTAGCATAATCATGTAATTAGCATATATGTCCAGTATGTAATACTGTTGCTAATCTTAATCCAGGAAGCCTGAAAACATGGATAATGTGACTTTTCAAGGATTTTTCATGACGAGGAACTCATTTATGACACCAGTATTTATTGTTAAGTATCCGTCGTCAGGAGCTCCTGACGACGGATAGTCAACCTGTTCGAAACGTCGAGCCACTCCCGCCACTCATCCTTTCCAAGCGCTATAGTTCCCCTTAAGACTATAAGCTAAGAAAGATAACCAACAGTCTTTTTCAAGACTACACAAACAGTCCTTTTTAGGACTACACATCCTCAAGAAAGATTACCGAGAGTCCTCTTTCAGGACTCCTCAATCCTCTCTCTCTCTCTCACACATGGTGCACCCGCAAGCCTACTGTAGTGTGTCTCTAAAAAAAGTAAACCCAACTTCAACGGCAAATTTTCAGAAAACTATAAAATATTTACACATTATTTTTTATGGTTAGATAGTCCAATAAGTCCTCTGTCCAATGATACCACGTAGGTTATGTAACTCTCATGCATGACTGAGCATGATTCAACTTAGTGAATGGGTGTCAAATCATCACTGTGGCAAGTTAGAATTGCACTTTGATTGGAAGTTCTTGTCGTAATCGGTTCACTTCACCTGTTATCTGTTGCCTCAGCTCCTGAATTGTGGCCGGTGGGGTTTGGAACACTTTTCCTTTAAGATACCCCCAAAGAAAGAAATCGCATGGTGTCAGATCTGGTGAACGTGCAGGCCACTCAACTGGGAAATGAAGAGCAATGATGCGATTGCCAAAGAGTTCAGTCAAACGATTCCTCACAGCAATAAGTCTGTGGGCTGGGGCCCCATCCTGAGCCCACCAGGCCCTGCGGAATGCTCCACGTCGTTGTCGGGGGAAGATCTGTTCCATCTCAGGCACAATAAAATTGTTCAGCATGTCAAGGTACGCCCTGCCATTGATGTTGCCTTCAAAAAAGTAAGGTCCCACCAATGAACCATTGCCACAAAGACCAATCCAGACACTCACTTTCTCCCTGCTCATGTTCTTATTAAAAGCATATCCCGGTGGATGATGGAGTTCAGCATACTCGTGCTCATTGTGGGTGTTTACCATTCCATCCATGGAAAACGTTGCTTCATCCCCGATGGTAAAAAACTGGAGGAACTGTCGATCTCGGTTGCACCGGTTCACAAACCATTGTGAAAATCGAAGTCGTCTGGGAAAATCAGCTGGTAGAAGTTGGTGCTGAACATGAACATGATATGGATGGAGATGCAAATCCAGTCTTGCTATTCTGTTAAAAGTTGCGCGTGGTATTCCAGTATCATTTCTCCTGGTGCTTATGCGTGGGTTGGCTTGGATGGCCTCTCTTACCACTTGGATGTTTTCAGCAGACCTCCCAGTTCGTCTGTGGCCAGAGTGTCCTTTATTCCTGTTCAAACTGGTTCCGTGATCAGCATACTTTCTCACATTGTACCAGATGGCTCTTTTTGTTGGAGGCTGCCTCTCGGGGAACTGCACCCGAAAAGCATCTTGAACTTCCACGAAACTTCTTGTTTCCTGGTATCGAGTTACCAGGGATACTCTCTGCTCAATTGTCAACTGTACCATGTTTGGAAAGCATGTGAAGTGTGCCTGTGTTAGGAACAACCTTTGCTGAAGTTGTTATGTAATCATAGGCCTAACATGTGACAAACATTTAACTTCAAATAGGCCCTGAATGCATGACAATAGCAAGAAATAACTTGCCACAGTGATGATTTGACACCAGTTCACTAAGTTGAATCATGCTCAGTCATGCATGAGCGTCAGATAACCTAAGTGATATAATTGGACAGAGGACTTATTGGACTATCTAACCATGAAAAAATAATGTGTAAATATTTTATAGTTTTCTGAAAATTTGCCGTTGAAGTTGGGTTTACTTTTTTTAGAGACACACTGTATATCTACATCACCATGCAAGCCGATACTTACAAGCAGCATCAAATTATCTGAAAACTATGAACAGTATAAAACCAACACCCAACTGAAACTGACGGCTAGTTATTAATTATTAACATCATATGTTCAAATTATACTCACAACATTGGGCTTGTCTGGAATACTAAATTATCGATTGCATGTCAGAAAGATGACTTTCCCAAATGGAGAATCATGTGCAGCTAAATTGCTACGCCACGACTCGGCAGACCAAAAATTCAACCCCAAAAATCATCGCTTCTGACGTCATATCTCGATCGTCAAGATTAACAATAACAGAAACTGTCCTTTCAAAACAGAGATTAGTATCTTACAATGACTTTTCCAAGGTTTTCCACGACGAGGGATTCATTTGTGACTCCATTTGGTATGTTGAAGTAAACATATTGCTCCGGTTGTCTCATGTTCGCCAGTCATATAACTCCGTTTAGTCTTATTTCACAACGCCCCCTATCATCAGAGTCAGCCGCCTTACTGGCATGTTAGCCTATGAAATTTTACCCCCCAAAAAATCGTTAGAAATTCATTTTTTGTTTAAACGAAAAGCATATCCACCCCGACGTACGTTATCACTAGCTCTTTCATTGGAACCCTCATGTCCCATTGACTTTTGAAAGTTCACCCACCGTGATTTGATCAAAATAGGTTACAAGCTCGTTATTGCCTGTAATACACATGTGAAACAAGGCGAACTTTGGACTCAGTTTGCCTAGCGATTTTAAGATTATAGGTCAAGCACACGAAGGATAAGAAGCATGAATTATCATAGATCACTTCTGCTTGGGTCATTATGTCCATTTCATCCAACCCCCCACCGCAATTGTTAAAATTAGTAAAAGCAAACATTTTGCCGAGGTAAGCAAAAACATGAATGTTCATGAACGGTCAGACAATACAGCCTTTTAGTACGTAACGTATAGTAAGTGGGAATGGGCGATGATCCGTCCAGGAGGTAGAGGTCAGTGGTTTGTGCTGGCAATGTTCCAGCGAGCAAACATGAGTCAATCGGAGCAATATGACAAACGTAGGCTAGTTCGCGTATATAGCAGACGGCAATCGGCGGATCAGACGACACTTGATAGTGATTTTGTATGTGAGATTGCTTTGCTAAATATAAAATACAAGAATCTTTTCCATATCTTTAAACTTTCATTGATATCTGATAATTAAACAGTTAGTAAAATAAACCTACCAAACTACATAATACAATGAAATACTTGACTGAAAGTAGGGGGGTTTGATGTGGTGCACAATTGCACCCCTCTGTCAATAATCGAATAGTCCATGGTGTTCATGAATATTCATATTTTTGCTTACCTCAGCAAAATGCTGGCCTATACTAAATGGAAAAATTACGGTGGGGCGTTGGATGAAATGGACATAATGAACAAATCAGAAGTGATCTATGATAATTCATGCTTACAATCGCGTGGTAAATTGAGTCCAAAGTTCGACTTGGTGTACATGTGTTATATAGGCAATGACGAGCTTGCAACCTATTTTGATCAAATTACGGTGGGTGAACTTTCAAAAGTCAATGGGACATGAGGGTTCCAATGAAAGAGCTAGTGATAACGTACGTCGGGGTGGGTGTGCTTTTCGTTTAAACAAAAAATGAATTTGTAACGATTGTTTGGGTAAAATTCCATAGGCTAACATGTCAGACTGCTGACTCTGACGATGGGGGGCGTTGTGAAATGAGACTAAACGGAGCTATGTGGTTTATTTATTTCTCCCCATTTTTTGGTTCCGAGGATAACTCAAGATCGGCTTAGTCAATTTCTTTCAATTTTGGCACAGTCATAGGCCTTTGTCATGAGACGTGACAGGAACATTTTCAAAGTCACCAAGTCTTCATGACGTCATCCAGACGCCATTTTTTGTTTTTTGTTGTTACTCTTCCACTGAGGATCCGATCACTAGAATCCCTAGAAACATTTAAAAGGAATCTAAAGTCATATATGTTCGCATGTTATTTTAGTTAATTATATGTTGAATGTACATCTATGCATTTTTTTCCCTTCTTTTTTCTTCTTCCTTCTCATTTATCTATGTATCTCATTCTAATTCAATCCCTCTGCGCCTCAGAATAGTTTACTAGATCGATGGCGCATAATAAATGCTGTATTATTATTACTCTCAACTCATGATCTTATCCTCATAACGGAAAGTCATTTCTAATTCGTATTTATCATGATTAAGGTCAATATCCGTCCGGTCAATTTCAGGTCAAAATACGCGCGCGTGCAAATTTTCAAAATCGTCTCAAATTCATTATCTAAATTAGATATGTTTAAGACCATTTTAAGCATTTCGCAAAAAACGCGCACAGGCGCATGCGCGCGCGTTTTCGCGCGTACTGGCATTTCGCAAAATAGAATCGCCGAATTTTTCCAAGCATTTTGATACCTTGTTTACCTTTTTCTGACCATTAAATCTGATATTCTAAGCAAATAAATGTCCCTTAATTTGGTAATTACGGCAAGCATATGTCATTTAAAAGTTTTTCAATTACATAGTATATCACAAAAAAATTCTGGCTACTCGAAATCCTTAATTGAAATGTCGAAAATATCCGCCTCTCTTCGCATAGAAAATCAGTCACGGCGCTGGTCTACTATGACATCACGTCCGGGAAAGAGTATATTCACGTACCCGGATGTTCCATAGAAAGCATGTGCAGAGAGATACGATTTTCTGCTTATTTTTGTTTCAAAGGCTGAAAAGTCTAATAAATCATAATTCTATGTACAATTCTTTACCTTCCCCTAATATTTCATAGTATTAATATCAATTCCCCTTTTAAAAATTATGACATATACATGCCAACGATGTGCTATTAGTCGATATTGTCATCATGTAATTTTTGTTTTGGTGTTGAAATCGGCCCAGGCACGGAGTGAACAGTAGCTGTCTGGTAAGTGGACCGTACCCATGCACAGTTCATTACCATAGAGCGATCTCCCGATGGTTTCTTCTTCCTTTTCCCCCATGTCTTTCGCCTTCCTTGGCCCTGAAGAATATATTGAACATCCTTCATCTTATTCCATGCATGCTGTGCATTAATTCGATCTACCGATTCTGACACCGGTAGTCAGGAGCAAGTCTTTGTTAGTTGTTTTTCTTAGCTGGTAACGTCGCTTTCATTCTCTTGCAATTGCCGATAAACATAGCGCACGTACGTTCTATCACAAGCAAACCGCGCCTAGAGCAGCGGCCTGGTCTGACCTCCCGATTCTGCTCGCTTCACGAACGTTCGTGCAAGAGCCGCATCACTCGCGGATGAATATCGTTCGATCACTAGATGTTATAGAGGAAGCGCGCTTGCATGATCTCGTTCAAGTTTTGATATTTTACAACATAAAATGTTTAACTGGTACTGTATCCTTTTTTGAGGCAGTCACACACATCTATGATAAGTACTATCATAGTTCTAGGCCTATTCGTTTTACAAAACTGCTCCTGTACCTTATCTGATGACAAGATAATGCATCCGCCTATTCATACGTGCATGAGCTTGTTTCCCAAGCAGTAAACTCGTCTTAAATCTCTACCAAATAGGTGAATATGAGGATACAAAAAGTAATCAGCGACTGGAAAATGTTGCTTCGTTATTCTTCATTCAAATGAAAACAGAAAATCCATCAAATATACTAATTAACAACAACAAATCAAAGCTCTGACAGGATAGCATTAACGTAGGAATATCACTGCCATTCACTCTCTCTGAGCCCATGAGTCCCGTTCGTGACGTCACGGATAGAGGCCCGACTCTACATGCACTTCCGGGTTTCAGACTTAGATAGTTTGGTAGAGTTTACTCGCATAAATTCACCATTCTAAACTTGTTTTTGTCAGTTGGACACAATTTAGTGTTATTCTGGGGGTTAAAAGCTTTCTATTGAGGTAATTATCTCAATATTTGGGATTGTCTAAGAAAATCAACTTTAACTAGACTTTAATTCGTCACTTTGACGAATTAGGTGATACGTAGCTATTTTTGTATCATGAAAGTGTGCTGATGATGATCTAATGATAATATTAATTAATACGATAATGACGATATTTGATTTGATTTGATTTGATTTATTGGTTTCTGCATCTTTTTTCTTTTTTTAATCATACATTTTCATGAACATTATATATGGTTTGATACAATATTTTAAGTGTATATAATTGTTAAAAGATAATAAACGAATTTAAGCAAATATATTGAATGCATAATGTTTTGGTTTTAAATGACGATGACCATGATTAAAAGTGGTATAGCGCCCCCTTCAGGTATTCGATAGAGATTTGTTATATGATTAAACTATTCATTTACTAAACAAGCTCAAATTTTCGCCTGATTGCAGAGCCTACCAATCATTGAACTGATATTTTGACGCACTACATACGCAACATAATGAACAAGTCTAGACCGGAATGTAGTATCAATCACCTCCCATAGGCATAACACGCATATTAAGCGAAAATCTGACATATGTCGCCTTTAATCGCAATTTTCACCATAATGACGTCATCAAAATGAACAAATATTGATAATAATCTTGTGAAAAATTGTCTCAGCTACAACATATCAAAATTTGGAAGAAAATCGATCAATATTTACAGAGATACATTCGATTTCCCATAAATATGCTGACGTCATAATGTGCGTATTCGTATTTTGACTTACAAGGCTATTATAATAACGTCACGATGTACTTAATGGCCAAATGAGACATGAAATCATATCTCTTACTCATACTCTATCCAAATATGAAAAAGGAATGGGAAGTCTCTACGCATCCCAAAGAGCTATAATGGACTTTTTATAGGCATATGTTTTTGCCAATATATGCTATGTATCACAAAACTCGCGCATACGCCTTGAACAGACGCTAATTCCGTTATTAATAGTGATAAAGAGATAAACATGGTATCAAATTGTTCTGACAAATATGAGAAATATCGTGTCCAAAAAAATTGACGGGTAATTATTTTTGCGTTCGACTGTGACGGACGAAAACGCGCGAAAATGCGCGTTTGCGCGATTTTTTATAAAATGCTTATAATGGCATGAAACGTATGCAAAATGAATTTAAGACGATTTGGAGCAATTAAAACATTTTCGCGCGCATTGACGCGCGGCCATACGCGCATGCGCGCGTTTTTTTTAACTGATATTGATTGGACGGATATTGACCTTGATCATGATAAATATGAATGAGGAAAGACTTTCTGTTATGAAGATATGATCATGACTTGATTTTCACAAAATGGCGCCTAGATGACGTCACGGTAATCATGAGTCTCTGAAAAGTCACGCAGTTCTAAGTTAGACTAATATCTATCATCATTACAAGTTTCATGATAATAGCTTTATTCATTCTTGAGATATCTTGCGAACAAATTCGAGGAAGAATAATAACTAGAAATGTAATTCGTCACGAAGACGAATAAGGTGGTCTGTCTTTAAGTCTTATAATAGATTGTAATATTTACTATATTGAAAAAGGGATAAGTTATATAGACATGTACACAATGATGATTATGATGATGATCTTGATAGTAATGATTATGATGATGATGATCATGATGATGTTGATGAGGATGATGATCACGATCATAAGCGTGATTCTGACATCTTATCGGAAAAATGAGGAGTGACTTAGATGACATATAGTCTCAGCGACAACATACTAAAATTTGGGAGAAAACTGTTGAATAACAACCGAGATACTGGTCAAAACACATTGTCATGCACATTCATGTTTTGAAATAAGTGACTTCCCTCAGACATAACACGCAAATATGACAAATTATGCATTGTCGCCTTTAATCGAATATTTTACTATGATGACGTCATCTAATGGAAAATTAAATGGCATATTTCTGATAGAGAATTATCTCAGCTACAACATATCAAAATCTGGGAGAAAATCGATCACCGATAAGTGAGATAATCTCAATTAAACAAAGACAAAAATGACGTCATCAACAAAATACATTTTCTTAAGTTTAGATGTCAATATGTTGACTTTGTTACACTTTGTACGAGTCAGGGTGGTATGAAATCATATCTCCAACTCATGCTTTCTCCAACCATGATATAAAAATTGGGGGTCGATGGACTATCTGAAGAGCTATTTCGATTTTTAAAATGGCATGTATTTGATCAAATTCGCATTATATTGCCCATAGCAGCACGCGCGGAATTTGAACTTTGACGCAAGCTCACGGCCTTATGAAAGGTCAACATATGGAAACGTTTGCTTGTATTTGTCTCATAAAAGAAGTTGAACACAAACTGACTCCCAGACGGTGTTGAGTGCTCAGGGGTCACGGACCAGTGGCTTCACCAGGCAGGTAGTTCTATTATGTGAATGGGTAAATTAACTATTACAAAATGAGGGGACACATATTACATTTTACAATAGGGACACACATTGTTTTTATTGTGCAGAACATACTCTTTTATTGACTTACTTATTGCATGAAACTATAAAACCAAAATGCATTTTGTATTCTAACAATATGAGTACAAAAAATAACAGGTGAATGAAATGCATAAACACTACAAACACCTGGGGAGGAAGCATTCATAAATTTGAATAATTAGTTGATAAACGACTCCGATGAAACAATAAAACCAAAATGTAATTTGCGTTCTGGCAATTGGAGTACAAAGAATGATAGCAGGTGAATGAAATGCTTCAACAACACAAACACCTGGGAAGGAAGCATCCATAAATTTGAATAATTTAGTTGATAACCGACTCCGCATGTGAACGTTTGTTGGAGCAGAAAGCAGTGGATTCTTAACAACACGAACCCATTTAACAGAATGTCGGAACGTAAATTAAATTTGGCGCGGTTGGAAAATGCATCTTTCTACCTTGCGACTTTAATGGTACGATCCAGTAAATTAAAACAGTAAAATGGCTCTTATTAAATAAAACCCCAAACTTCAGTGATATCAGACAAAATATGTTATATCTTACTAATAATTAAAAAAAATGTATAAACATTTTGAAAGTGTAGCATTTTACGATAAAAGACACCGATTTAGCAAAGATGACGTCATTTATGCGCTTGCATCAGGGAATTCAAGGTCAAAAGGTCAATTCAGACCCTAATAAGTTATTGGTCAAGTCTTTTTGTTTCCTTTATTCCGACAAAATTATACAATCAATCAAAACAAGTTTAATACCAGAAGAGAGCTAATGATTAGTATTTTCATTAACCGCTTGCCCCAAAGTCGCTTGACCACAGTGAAACGAGTGAGAGCTTACGAGAGCGGCCAAAGTGTGATTGAAACTCGCTATTTGCTCTTCTCCAACGCAAAAAGGGACGACATTGTGCTGGATAAATGTATTTTTTCCGACAAAAGTACAGAAAATTTGCATATGGTCTTTTTATATTGTACTTAATGAAATGTTACCCGAGTGACTCCCGGGCGCCCCAATGCTGGAGAGAAACGCACATTTTAGGAAACTTCACTTTTTCATGGATAAATGCTTATGTGTTCTATGCACGCAAGTCAGATTGAGCAGATGATACAACGTTTCCATATGAGTGACTGAAATTAATGTAAATTGTCAATTACGTTAAGAGGAATCAAAATCATGTAAACATTTTGAATTTTACCTTTTCCGCGCGCTGTGAGCGCGCACACCGCGCGCGGGGACACGAACGGACGGAAAATTTTGAAATGCTTAAAATGACCTGATTCGTACTCTCGTTTAATAGTTAAGTGATTTTGAGCAATTTAAAATTTTGACGCGCACATACGCGCGCGTCATGACCTTTATGTGACCTTTGATGACATGACCTGTTGACCCTTGACCTGAAGTATATGTGATATGAATATGAATGAACTTTGAGTTCGCATCATGAAGATATGATGGATAATGTGATTTCACAAAATGGCGCCTGGATGACGTCACGATAACATGTTGACCTTGAAAATGTTCCTGTCACGTGTCATGACTATGACCTATGACTGTGCTAAAACTGAATCAAATTGACTAAACCAAACTTGAGTTATCCGGGGCACAAAAAACGGGAAGAAATAAAAAATAAAGAAAATTCTGACGAAATCAATAGGTGGTCTGTTGATAACAGACCACCTAATAATAATAAAGAAAATTCTGACGAAATCAATAGGTGGTCTGTTGATAACAGACCACCTAATAAATAAAGAAAGAAAATTCTGACGAAAACAATAGGTAGTCTGTCGAAGACAGACCACCTAATAATAATAATAAAGAAAATCCTGCAAAGTTCTATAAAATGTGCAATTTCAACTTTCAATTGAAAATTCCGACATGATCCCAACACCTGATTAAAAAACAAAGTACACCGTTTTTGTAGCCCATAGTCTAAGCTATAACATACCAAAATTTGGGATAAAATAGAGCACGAATAAACGAGATAGTGCTCAAAGATGAGTGTCATGTAGATTCATGATGTGAACGAAATTCACCTTCCATAGAGATAACACGCAAATTAAGAAAATTCTGACATGTCGCCTTTAATTGAAATTTTCACCATGATGACGTCATCAAAATGAAAAACAATGGACATTCATCTTGTAGCAAATTGTCTCAGCTACAACATATCTAAGTTTGGAAGTGAATTAATTAATATTGACAGAGATACAATTAATTTCCCATAAATTTACTGACGTCATAATATGCAAATTCGTTTTTTGAGTTCCAAGGCCATTATAATGATGTCACGATATACATAATGGCCAAATGAGACCTGAAATCATATCTCCAACTCATATTCTATCCAAATATGAAAAAAAAATTGGGGGTCTGTGGACTTCCTAAAGAGCTATAATGGATTTTGTATAAGCAGGGACAAGCATGTTATTGGCCATATATGCTGTGTATTACAAGATTTCGCGCGTACGGACGTGTATTTCAAACGGACGCTAATTCCGTTATTAATGGTCATGGAAAGATAAACATGGTATCAAATTGTTCGGAAAAAGATAAGGAATATCCTGTTAAAAATAATCTAGTAGGAATTATGTTTCGTTTGGCCGCTACGAACGAAAACGCGCAAAAATGCGTGTTTTGCGCGATTTTTTATGAAATGCTTAAAATGGCCTGAAACGTATCCAAAATGAATTTGAGACGATTTGGAGCATTTTGAAATTTTGCGCGCGCGCTGACGCGCGGACGTACGCATGTGCGCGCGTTTTTTGATCGGAAATTGACCGGACGGATATTGACCTTGATCGTGCTGAATATGAATGGGAAATGGCTTTCAGTTATGAAGTTATGATCATTTGAAATTTTCCCCAAAAAAAACACAAAATGGCGCCTGTATGACGTCATGAAGACTTGATGACCTTGAAAAGGTTCCTGTCACGTCTTATGACGATGACCTATGACTGTGCCAAAATTGAATGAAATTGACGAAACCGAACTTGAGTTATCCTAGGCACAAAAAAGTGTAGGAAATAAATAAAAATAAAGAATAATAAATAACTAGAAATTTAATTCGTCATGGTGACGAATTAGGTGGTCTGTTTTCAATTTTATGATCATTGAAAAGTCAAAAAAGAAAAAAAAATGAAGAAAAAAAATTGTTGGAAACGCCCGGACTCGAACCAGGGACCTCGAGGTCGGAAGTCAAGTGCGTTACCGATATACCAAAACATTTCCCATAGAGAATACACGTAAACGGAAAATGGAATTCTCAAATCCCTCTTTGCAAGTGAGATATGAGCATGATCCCGGCATCTGATCGAAAAATAAAGGCCACACTTGTGATAGCTTATTGTCTCAGCTACAACATACTCAAAGCTCAGCGTAAACAAAGATAAAACGACGGAGATATTGCTCGCGAAAGACGAGAATGTAGAATCCAGTTTTGAGAAAAAGTCATGTCCCATAGAGAATACACGCAAAATGTGAAAAATTGACATGCCTCCTTTAATCTTTAAAATACGCCATGATGCCTTTGTCAAAATGAAATATCGTGGCGACTGCATTTGTAGAGAATATTCTCAGGTAGAACATATCAAAATTTGAAAGAAAATTTATCAACATTTACAGAGATACAATCAATTTTCCAAAAATCTGCTGACGTCATAATATGAAAATTAAAATTTTGAGTTTGGAGGCCATTATGATGACGTCATGAGTTAATTGAGGGTCAAATGACACATGAAATCATATCTCCAACTCATGCTTTTTCCAACCATGATATAAAAGTTGGGGTCAATTGACTCTCTGAAGAGCTATTTTGATTTTTAAAATGGGATGTTTTTGATCAAATTTGCATTATATTGCCCATAGCAGCCCGCGCGGATTTTGAACTTTGACGCGCGCTCACGGCCTTATAAAAGGTCAAGAGTGACTGAAATTAATGTAAATTGTCATTTACGGTAAGAGGAATCTAAATCATGTAAAAAAAAATGAATTTGACCTTTTCCGCGCGTTGTGAGCGCGCGCAACGCGTACGGACGGAAAATTTTGAAATGCTTAAAATGACCTAATTCGTACTCTCCTTTAATAGTAAAGTGATTTTGAGCATTTTTAAATTTTGACGCGCACGTACGCGCGCGTCATGACCTTTATGTGACCTTTGATGACATGACCTTTTGACCCTTGACCTGAAATATATGTGATATGGATATGAATGACCTTTGCTTATGCATCATGAAGATATGATGGATAACGTGATTTCACAAAATGGCTCCTGGATGACGTCACGATGACGTGATGACCTTGAAAAGGTTCCTGTCACGTCTCATGACAATGACCTATGACTGTGCCAAAATTGAATGAAATTGACGAAACTGAACTTGAGTTATCCTAGGCACAAAAAAGTGTAGGAAATAAATAAAAATAAATAAATAATAATAATAAAGAAAATTCTGACGAAAACAATAGGTGATACGTATATTTCATACGTTTCACCTAATAACGGAATGAGCATCCATTTAAGATACATGTTCGTGCGTGCGAGCTCTTGTATAACATAGCATATATGGGCCAAAACATGCCTATACAAAATCCATTGTAGCTCTTTAGGATGCAAGGTGACCCCAATTTGTTTTCATAAGTTGATAGAGTATGAATCGGAGATATGAGTTCATGTCTCATTTGACCCTCAATTAACTCATGACGTCATCATAATGCCCTCCGAACTCAAAATTGTAATTTGCATATTATGACGTCAGCATATTTTTGGAAAATTGTTTGTATCTCTGTTAATATTGATCAATTTTCTTCCAAATGTTGATATGTTGAGCTGAAACAATTCTCTACAAATGCAATGAACACAATTTTTCATTTTCACAAAGTCATCATGGCGTATTTTTGCGATTAAAGGAGGCATGTCAATTTTCCACATTTTGCGTGTATTCTCAATGGGACATGACTTTTTCTCAAAACTGGATTCTACATTCCCGTCTTTCGAGAGCAATATCTCCGTCGTTTTAGTTTTGTTTTAGCTGAGCTTCGAGTATGTTGTAGCTGAGATAATAAGCTATCATATGTGGGCCATTTATTTTTCGATCAGATGCCGGGATCATGCTCATATTTCACTTGTAAAGTGAGATTTGAGAATTCCATTTTCCGTTTACGTGTAATCGCTAAGGGAAATGATTTGGTATATCGGTAAGGCACTTGACTTCCGACCTCGAGACCCCTGGTTCGAGTCCGGGCGTCTTCAACAATTTTTTTCTTCACTTATTTTTTCTTTTTGACCTTTCACAGTACCATCTCCTTTGATTATTAAAACACGTAGAATCGCAAATAATGTAATAAACAACCATATTTACTTTATTATTACCCTATTATCACTTGATCCTTTACTTTTTGTGTGTAATCCTTATGGGAGATGACTTTTTCTCAAATGTGGATTCTACATTCCTGTCTTTTGCGAGCAATATCGCCGTCGTTTTAGTTTCGTTTTAGCTGAGCTTCGAGTATGTTGTAGCTGAGATAATAAGCTATCATATGTAGGCCATTTATTTTTCGATCAGATGCCGGGATCATGCTCATATTTCACTTGTAAAGTGAGATTTGAGAATTCTATTTTCCGTTTACGTGTAATCGCTAAGGGAAATGATTTGGTATATCGGTAAGGCACTTGACTTCCGACCTCGAGACCCCTGGTTCGAGTCCGGGCGTCTTCAACAATTTTTTTCTTCACTTATTTTTTCTTTTTGACCTTTCACAGTACCATCTCCTTTGATTATTAAAACACGTAGAATCGCAAATAATGTAATAAACAACCATATTTACTTTATTATTACCCTATTATCACTTGATCCTTTACTTTTTGTGTGTAATCCTTATGGGAGATGACTTTTTCTCAAATGTGGATTCTACATTCCTGTCTTTTGCGAGCAATATCGCCGCTTTTTCCGCTTGCTTTTTGTTGATAGTTGTGTATGTTGTAGCTCAGACTATATGCTTTCCAAATGTCCCCTCATGTTTCAATTATATGTAGGGATCGCGCTCATTATCATGATCATCATCAATATGATGATGATGATCATCATCATTATCATCATGGTCTGATTTTCATCATCATCAACATCATCATGATCATGATCATCAACATCATCATCATCATCATCATTGTCATCATTATCAGTATTATCATCATCTAACATTATCATAATCATCATCGTCATGATCATCACCATTACTATCATGATCATCATCTTGTTCATCATCATCATCATCATGATCATCGTTGTTTACATGTCTATACCGTGTGTCTCAAAAAAAACGTAACACTTTTGAAATGGTTGCCAAATTGAGCATATATAATTTTATGAAAAAATGTTGATATGTATGGAAAGCTAAAGGACCAACCTTTCATATGATATGAAAAAATTGAAAAAAAAATCATGCTTCGATGAACAGTGTTCACTTAAGTTAGAGGTATGAAAATGGGCCTGCGCAGGATTTTTCCTTCCAATTTTGGACAGGTAAGTTACTTTTAGCATACAAAATAAGTTTGATATGAGATATTCATGATCGATGGATTAAGAGTTAAAAGGATGTTTTGAATACCAGTCCTTTCTCTCTGTCATTTATCAATCCCCAAACACCACCCCTGCCACACACACACACACACACACACACACCAACTTCCACTCCCATCTTATTGTATCATTGATCTGGTAGATGTGAACAGGATGAAGGAAGAATGGGAAAATGTTAAATTGAAATACCGTATTCAAAATCATAATTGACATTATGCAACCCACTCTCCTCCCCCCCACAACCTTTTCCCATCCCATCACCTACCCCTTGCCTTTTCTTTATCAGTTTTCTTCCGTAAGTTTGGTGGATCATCAATCACATTTTATTCAGGTTTTATGAATGACCCAAACATGTAATAGCTAAGTACATCATTCATTATGCATTGAAAATACCAGAATTCGAGGTATTCAAAATATCCTTTTGATTCAAAATATCCTTTTGATCCATCGATCATGAATATCTCATATCGACCTTATTTTGTAAGTTACAAGTAATTTACCTGTCCAAAATTGGAAGGAAAAATCCTGCGCAGGCCCATTTTCATACCTCTAACTTAAGTGAACACTGTCCATCGAAGCATGATTTTTTTTTAATTTTTTCATATCATATGAAAGGTTGGTCCTTTAGCTTTCCATACATATAGACATTTTTTCATAAAATTATATATGCTCAATTTGGCAACCATTTCAAAAGTGTTACGTTTTTTTTGAGACACACGGTATAACTTCTCCCTTTCTCTATTTAGTAAATATTCAAATATATCATAAGAATTGAAAACAGACCCCCTAAATCGTCCTCATGACGAATTAAATTTCTAGTTGATATTTGTCCTTTTTAATTTAGTCAAACATATTGAGTCATAGATAATTTTTGAAATATCGGGTTTATTCTTCTTCAGATAGCTGTTTTAAATCAACTGTTTTGATACACAACATGTCTGGATCGACACACAACGGCCGGGTATAAATGTTACCAGGTATAAGGTTGAGCTAACTTGCTCGATTATTTGCAAGGGTATCCTACTTCAGAAAAGAAAGACAGGCTTTAATAGTGACACTTTTTGATAATCTTTTTGATAAGCAATATATTCCTGACTGCCATGTGAACTTCCTTTCTTTGTTTATTTCAAATTCGTCTTGTTATACAGATACTGCTCAGATATTTATTGGTGATAGTGATATACCTGGTATCCTCTACGCTTCCCTGCCGGAACCACGAGATGATACAAACATCATGGATACCCCCTTCACCCTGATAAGTCTTCCAGATAATACTAAAATACTAACAATTGACTATGATCCCGGGAATGAAATGGTTTACTGGTGTGATTACAATGGCAATAAGATAAGTCGAATCCAACTTGACGGCACGAACCGAGAAGTCATTGTAACTACGGAAAGTGAGTGAAAAGGCTTACGTTGTAAAATGAATGGAAAAGTTGCACTTGCAAAGTTAGCCTATCCCCTCACTTTGCAAGTGCAACTTTTCCATTTATTTTACAATTCATTTTTATTATATATTTATCATTAGTCATAGTAATGTAATTACACAATATACTTTGCGGATACTTTCTGTCATTGTAAATTCGAACATGGCGCATACACACTGATGAGTTTGAGGGTCTTAGTGGTAATGATAGATAGAGTCGGGAGGCTGGTTTGTTATGGTACACATGTTGTTTATTCAACTCCCCTGATACCGGATATTCGGATATCGTAATACACACCACATGCAATACGATATAACGTGTTAAATAAATAATAATAATAATATAGAGTATTTGTAATGCGCCAACTCCACATGACTAATGTGTTCAAGGCGCATGGAGAAGAAAAAATATAAGTACACAAAAATACACATAAACATGAACAACAACAATGTGAAAGTAAATCTAAAACTACTGGAAAGCCGCTTTGAACAAATGAGTTTTGAGGGCATGTTTAAAGCAATCTACACTTGAAATATAACGAATATGTTGTGGCAATTGATTCCATAGGTGAGGTCCAGCGTGTGCAAATGACCGATCCCCCCATGATTTCTTAGTTTTCGGAACAAAAAGCAATTGAGAATTGGATGATCTTAGGCGTTTGAGGGGATTATAAGGCATCAACAAATTAATATTGTACTATGGGGCAGATCCATGTAAAGAGTGAAAAACAAGCAATAATAATTCAAATACAATACGGGATTCAACAGGTAACCAATGTAGTGAAGACAAAACAGGAGTAATGTGAGAAGTACGTCTGGTAAGGGTAACAATACGGGCTGCTGAATTTTGTAATTTTTGTAACCATGAAAGTTGGGATTGTGGCAGCTGAAACAAAAGTGCATTACCAAAATCAAGTCGAGACGATATGAGGGCTTGAACTATTTTTTCTGTGGCCGAGCGGGTTAAATACTTGCGGATAATGCCTAAATTACGTAGTTGATACCTGACAGATTTACAAACAGCCGGGATCTGAACGGACATGGACATTGTAGAATCAAATAAAACTCCAAGATTTCTACATGATTTAGACGGAGTAATAACATCATCATCAACCTTAATAGAGGGAAGGCTGACCTGTCTAATAGAGGTTTAGAACCGATAAACAACAGCTCTGAATTCTCTTGATTTAATTTCAAGGAATTAGAGCTCATCCATATCTTGATATCATGAACACAAGCCTCAAGTTTGTTAATAGTATCAATGACATTGGTTTGGTTAGGTAGGAATGATGTATACAGTTGGATATCGTCTGCGTAACAATGGTAATTCAAAGAGTGACATTGTAAAATCTGCTTTAGACCACTTAAGTAAATTGAGAAAAGTGTCGGGCCTCCAACAGATCCTTGCGGAACACCACTTACCAACGCAGCAGGATCAGACTTTAAGTTATTAACACAAACAATTTGAGACCTTTAAAATAAGTATGAATCTTATAAAGATAAATTACAAGTGCATAATCGAACCTGTGATAAAGTAGGGATGTAAAATATTGTTATTAATTATTATGAGTACTATTACAGGTTTTCCCGCAAACTTTCGTAAACTTATCATCCGAATCAACGTTACGTCCATTCAAGTTCGTGCGAAATTGAATGACTATGTAGATCAACATTCACAAAGCTAATTGCGTCATTCAATTTGATTTAGTAGCATGCGATTTCATACTCTTGCCACGAAGACGTGCAACACGAGCATTCAATTTACAAAAGCGTGCAAAGAGCATTCAAATTCGCGCCGGACAGACGGTAGTATGTCTTCGTGCATTCAATTTCGTGATTAGCAGGAGCGGCGATTTCTTTTCATGACCGGGGGGGGGGGGGGGACGAAATGCGAGGGACGAAATGCGACCTTTTTTTTGGGGGGGGGGGGGCAGGAAAAAATCCTCATCACCACTCTTACGCAGGCCCGGGAACGTTTTTCGAAGTGGGGGGGGGGGGGGAGGCTAAAGTATGTACGACCAGGTAGAGCAAAGCAAAGCAAAGTGGAGCGTAAATTGGCGTGGGGTTCAGGGGCAAAGCCCCGGCGGAGCCCCATTAAGCTCAGGGATTTTAGGCATTTATTTACGGTCAGATGAGCATATTTTGAAACCTTATTTGTGACACTGGCTTGCAGGTCACTAATTGGAGTGGGATCAAGGGGGCGTAGCCCCCAGAAGCTCAGGGGTTTTAGGCATTAAATTACGATCAAATGAGCATCCATCGGCCAGAGCTCCCAGAAGCTCAGGCATTTTTGGCATTTAATTACGGTCAGATGAGCAACCAGGGGCTACCCTTAGGGCCCTTGGTGGGGTCCAGGGGGCAGAGCCTCCGAAAGCTCAGGGAAAAATCATGCCATTTCAGCAACATTTTTAAATCACTGGTATCGAATAAGAAATAAACCACGTTTGAATTTCATTTGGGGGGAACTGCCCCCAAACCCCCTCCCCCATCAGTACGCAGGTGCGAGGGAGCAATAGTGAATGAGAGGGGTGAAGGTGACGGAAGTGACTGCCTCCTCACAGGTTTTTGAAGTTTTGTTGTATTACAAAATTACAGTCCTTAGCAAAACTATAGTATAAAAGCAAGCAATTTACTTTTTTCACACTCCACTTTTCCCAGTATTTGCTTGTATATTTTGAAGGATATTATACGAGGGAGCGTAGATCTCGAGTGAGAAGATTTTTGCATTTTTATTTGTCTAAACGCTGCACTCTTAGGCCCTCCAGAGCCTAAAAGTGTGTTGCAGTCTTTAGTCAGTATTTGCTATACATTCTTTGTGTGCACTTTTTCGAATTTTGAGGGGGGGGGGGGGGGACGATCCCCCCTAAAAAAATTGAGGGGGGGGGACGTGTGACCCCCCCCCCCCCCCCCCCGTCACCCCGGGATCGCCGCCCCTTGTGATTAGGCATACATATGTGACATGTTTGCAATGCTTTTCATTATTTTGATATTAATTTGACTCTTAATTTAAAGGATTTCTCGGTCAATTTCGTAAGTTGGCCACACAAATTCATTTTATGTTCATTCAATTTCGCCGATTCTGTCACCGCAGCTGTTTTTTTTTCGTTCAAATTCGTTTGTTAGCATTTAAATTCATAAAACGATCATTAAAAAATCATTCGAATTAAAACGTGTTTCTTTTTCTTAAAATTGTCATTCAATTTAAAGCGAGACGATTTGCGATTATGTAATAGCGTCTTCCGTGAATTCAAATTCGTTTCTTTGCATACAATTTCACACGTTTTGCAAACAAATTAAACATGTACATTTTACCCAGTATGATCATATATAGAACTCCGCAAGCTTAGTTCCATGCTAATCCATTTCAAATTGTATGGGTTGGTAAGCAACAAACATGTTATTTATCCTCACTAGGGGTGTATACCCACTAAATCATCACTATTTAGCAACTGAACGATCATGTGTTAAGTAGATATAACCTAGCCACATCAATATAGAATTAGCATGGAACTAAGCAAGAGTGTCTTTTTACGAATATGCAATGATACTACAGTTATATTTATTGGAGTGGCGTACCATAATGGTTGTGGGGGGGGGGGGGAGGGGGTATCAATACTATATACATTGATTTTTTTTTCATGTTTTGTTTGGTTTAATTTGTTTTTTGATAATTTATTCGATGTTCGTAATCTCTTTAAAGCCATTTATATTTGTGTAAATTATTTTTAGTCTGTATTGAACGTGTCAAGAACAATCTATGAGTATCAGTTCAATCACAATCATAATCACATCAAAATCTGAATCACCATCACAATGAATCAGAATCACGATCGTGAATACAGTCACAATTACCATCTCAGTCACAATCGTAATCACCATCTCAATTACAATCACGATCACGATCACGATCACATACAGTAACAAGCACAATCACGCTACACAATCATTAGATAGTTTGATACATTGTTTTCTCACTGCGCGCACATCTCGAAACTCATTTCATGTGGACATAAACTAAAGAATACACGTATACAATCTGAAATCTTGTTTTGGTTATATTTTAATGATCATAATTACATCATGCATGACATTATCATGTTCGTCTACGTAATATCACTTCCAAAAGAAGGAATTATTTCTAAAAACACATCACCGGATATTGACCAAGAATGACAATACTTGTTATATAACTCATTTCTTTAATTTAGATGAGAAACATATGCATATACCATGTATACCATAGGTTTGTAAAGATAGGCGAATATGAATGAAAACTTTGTTATTTAGAATGACCTAAAGTGAAATTGAATGGTATGGACGTCCGATTTGCCATTGTTGACGAAAATGAATGCAAACTGCGCATTTGTAAGTGGTTGTTAAATTGAGTGAAACAAGTGCTAAATCCATTGACCGAATAAGTAAATCAAATGAAAAAAGTGTTATTTTGAATGAAATTTACACGCCGGAAGCTTTATTTCGCGAATTTGAATGAACTTTGTATCAAAACGAATGAAAAGCTTACGAAATTGACCGAGAAATCCTATACTTCTGAGTGAGTAATTGTATGCAAAGTTTACTTGGAGGAATGACATGCGTATTCGTTCAGTCATTACACAGGTCCCCAGAGAAGGTGCACAATTTGTAACTTCTCTTCTAAGTACTCGCACTCCATACCAACAAAGTATAACTAGTACTCTGAAGAAACTACACTGGCTTCCTGTAGATAAGCGCATCATATTCAAACTCTTATTAATTACATTTAAAGCACAACATAGTTCTTCTCCTTCATACCTGACTGATTTGCTCAAACAATACCACCCACCCCGAACCCTCCGTTCAAGCAATCAAGCATTACTTTGTGTACCAAAAACCAATACTATATTCTATGGGGGCAGATCATTTGCAGTTGCTGGACCAAACCTTTGGAACAATCTCCCCAAATTCATACGACAGGCACCCACTGCTGCAACATTCAAATCTTCACTAAAAACGCACCTCTTTGGCCTTAATTAATTAGTTTAAACTATCCTGACTTACGTTCTTTGTTTTTGACCATGTTAGCTATCTCTTTATTATCTTATTTACTATGTTAAGTTAGTCATTTTAGTAGTATAAGATTTGTATATTTCTCTGTGTTGATTCATTTTATGTGATTATAATTATGCTTGTACAGCGCAAAGAGAAACTTATGTTTATTTTGCGCTATATAAATATTGTATTATTATTATTATTATTATTATTAAGCTACATCTTGATATTGGACAGAGGTAGAGTTCAGGTTTAATAGACATGGACGTAATGGAAACAAAATACAATGATGAATAAAGATGTTAAAGGGAGGCTTTACTACTGCAGCTAGAAGGGATTAGACCACCCAGAGAGCCATCGAGGTCAGTGTGACAGGTGGCTATCTCATTAACTCAGCTCTCATTTAACATAAGAAAAAGAGGATCATGGGGGACCAACAGGCACCGATTTGGGAAGTTTTCTATATAGAGGGAGCAAGTAGCTACAAGTAGGACAGTGTGCCTTTAAATGAAAAGAAAGAAAGATTACCTACTCAATGAAGATTTATCAAAACAAAAAAATTAAAAAAATCCCCCCCCCCCCCAATAAACAAAGTCACGTGAAAATCACGTCAATATCAAGGTATCGACTTGAGGAGAGTTACGTTCTTCAAACACCTGACATTTACGTAAATGTGTTAATACGTTTATTGCACTAGGGGTGCGTTTAATCGACACTTTTTCACCCTAGAATCACGGTTTCTAAAGACGTTTAGTTTAAAACGCAATGCGTTCAAGCGATTTTTTCGTCGGTCGTAAAAATAAACGTGTTTGAAAACACAAACATGAAACGCTGAAAAAGATGCGTTTTGTATCATGATTCAAAAGAATCACGGTCGCTAAAATTCGATTGAACGGACGGAGTTCTCAATCATGATTGTATGACGAAGCCTCTTCCGGTTTGGGAAAAACCGCGCGCCCGCTTTGCATGCAATTTGCGTTCACTATACCATCGTGGCCTGTTCCGTTATGTTATTCATTGTTTTTCCTTCTATCACTTTCTCTTTCTGTCTTTCCTTATGTTATTCTTTGTTTCTTCCTTCTATTCTTATGTTATTCTTTGTTTTTTTCCTTCTATCACCTTTTCTTATGTTATTCTTTGTTTTTATCATTCTATCACTTTCTCTTTCTGTCTTTCCTTATGTTATTCTTTGTTTCTTCCTTCTATTCTTATGTTATTCTTTGTTTTTTTCCTTCTATCACCTTTTCTTATGTTATTCTTTGTTTTTATCATTCTATCATTTGCTCTTTCTGTCTTTCCTTATGTTATTCTTTGTTTCTTCCTTCTATACTTATGTTATTCTTTGTTTTTTCCTTCTATCACCTTTTCTTATGTAATTCTTTGTTTTTATCATTCTATCATTTGCTCTTTCTGTCTTTCCTTATGTTATTCTTTGTTTCTTCCTTCTATACTTATGTTATTCTTTGTTGTTTCCTTCTATCACCTTTTCTTATGTAATTCTTTGTTTTTATCATTCTATCATTTGCTCTTTCTGTCTTTCCTTATGTTATTCTTTGTTTCTTCCTTCTATACTTATGTTATAAGTTTGTTTTTTCCTTCTATCACCTTTTCTTATGTTATTCTTTTTTTTTATCATTCTATCATTTGTTCTTTCTGTCTTTCCTTATGTTATTCTTTGTTTCTTCCTTCTATACTTATGTTATTCTTTGTTTTTTCCTTCTATCACCTTTTCTTATGTAATTCTTTGTTTTAAGCATTCTATCAATTTCTCTTTCTGTCTTTCCTTATGTTATTCTTTGTTTCTTCCTTCTATCATCTTCTCTTATGTTATTCTTTGTTTTTATAATTCTATCACTTTCTCTTATGTTATTCTTTGTTTTAATCATTCTGTTACTTTCTCTTTCTATCTTTCCTTATGTTATTCTTTGATTCTTCCTTCTTTCACCTTCTCTTATGTTATTCTTTGTTTTAATCATTCTATCACTTTCTCTTTCTGTTCTTCCTTATGTCATTCTTTGTTCCTTCCTTTTTCACATTCTCTTCTGTCTTTCCTTATGTTATTCTTTGTTTCTTCCTTCTATTTTTATGTTACTTTTTGTTTTTTCCTTCTATTACCTTCTCTTTTGTTATTCTTTGTTTCTTCCTTCTATTCTTATGTTATGCTTTGTTTTTTCCTTCTATCACCTTTTATGTAATTCTTTGTTTTAAGCATATTCTATCACTCTCTCTTTCTGTCTTTCCTTATGTTATTCTTCGATTCTTCCTTCTTTCACCTTCTCTTATGTTATTCTTTGTTTTAATTATTCTATCGACTTTATCTTTCTGTCTTTCCTTATGTTATTCTTTGTTTCTTCCTTCTATCACCTTCTCATTCTTTGTCTTATTATTGCGATCTATGCTCAAAACAGCAGTCGACAGTCGGCCGTAAACAATTCCAGAAAGCGCGCGCCGAAGTTCCTGGGCCATACTGCGCAGTGTGATGCGCAGTGGTTTGGCTCGCAATGAGCTAGAATCAGCGTTGATGAAAAATCGCTTGAACGCAAACCGCAGTGACCTTGCTTTTTGTAACGGCGTTTTGAATTGTGATTCATGTTTGTGATTCTAGCTTCGAAAATTCGATTGAACGCACCCTAGGTCACTTAAAACACACGTACACTAAATCACGCAATTGTCACTGCAATATCACCATTATAATAACGTGAGTATCCCTACCTTGGAGACCATGGTTTGTAAACCTAATACTCCCGTGTTTGTTTGGTTATGAAATTACATCTTCATGAACGAAATTATCACATTCTTTAGAAGTTTTAGAATCGCGTCACAGAAACACGTAAAGCATTAGTGCTGGTTTTAGTGAAATTTACGTCGAAGAGGAAATATGTTACTGTAACCCGCGTTCAACCCAATAATTACGCAAATGTTACACAATAAATGAACCAACATAATGCCGTTCTCATCCCGTTTCTGAACATCGTGTTTTGGATCTTCCATAATTACGTCCAGGCGCGCCGGAAGCAGTTTGGGATTGGAGGGGGTGGGGGGTAGGTGCAAACATCCCAGAAGAGAAAGCTAGTTGCAACTGGTCCAGTTGACGAACCAGTTAATGCCAACTGGTAACCCTGGAAATTGAAATGAGCTAAATGATCCAGTTGATCCAGGCCAGTTAGAATTCAACTGGTCTAGCTGAGCCATAAGAACCATTTGGTACAACTTCCAACCAGTTGAACGGCAACAACACTTCAATACTGGTACGTCTGTATTAATTTAAAGGCATTGGTCATAAGTAGACTTACATGATTCAATTAATCGAAATGTTTTCATATACTTGTATTGTATTGAAATTATTTTAGTTCATAGTTAATGTTTCCCTTATTTATGTCTAATTAAATGTAATTTGTACGAAGTAGCGAAATGTCCTAATAACTGGTAATTTATATTTGTAGTATTTTCGAAATGAATTGCATATAACTTCATCAGTAATTAAGAAATATGCTGTAAATTTAGATAAATTGTTAAAAAAACATAGATCTGCACGCACCCCATATTCAAAATGCAAATTAATTGGTGTCAGCTGGTTCAACTGGAAATATGCCAACAGTCAGTCATCAACTGGTGCAATGAAAATATGCCAAAAGTCAGTTATCAACTGGTGCAAATAGAAATGTGCCAACAGTCACGGGATTATCACCATGGAACTTAAATGGTAACTGTGAAACCATCAAGACACCCAAGAATAACTCATTGTTCACACCTAAATATCATGGATTCACAGCTTAGATTAGTAATCAGTTTTAGCCACGAGATCATCACCGCGGAACTTATGGCAACTTTGACTACAATTAAAAAGGGTGTTTTAAGACACCTAATAATTACTAATTTTTTACACCTAAATATCACGAATTCACAGCTTAGATTAGTAATCAGTTTTAGCCACGTGATCATCACCAAGAAAGTTATGGTAACTTTAAAACCAATTAAAAAGGTGTTTTCAGACACCTAAGAATTACTAACTGTTCACAACTGGAAATCACGGATGCCCAGCTTGTATTAATAATCCGTTCGAATCACGAGATCATTACCGCGGAACCTATGGCAACTTTGACTACCATTTAAAAAGGTGCTTTAAAGGCACACTGTCCTACTTGTAGCTACTTGCTCCCTCTATATAGAAAACTTCCCCAATCGGTGCCTGTTGGTCCCCCATGATCCTCTTTTTCTTATGTTAAATGAGAGCTGAGTTAATGAGATAGCCACCTGTCACAGTGACCTTGCTGGCTCGCTGGGTGGTCTAATCCCTTCTTGCTGAAGTAGTAAAGCCTACCTTTAAGACACGTAATAATATTAAACTAATTTTACACACCTAAATATCACGGATTCACAGCTTAGATTAGTAATCAGTTTTAGCCACGAGATCATCACCGCGGAACTTATGGCAACTTTGACTACAATTAAAAAGGGTGTTTTAAGACACCTAATAATTACTAATTTTTCACACCTAAATATCACGAATTCACAGCTTAGATTAGTAATCAGTTTTAGCCACGTGATCATCACCAAGAAAGTTATGGTATTAAACTTTAAAACCAATTAAAAAGGTGTTTTCAGACACCTAAGAATGACTAATTGTTCACAACTGGAAATCACGGATGCCCAGCTTATATTAATAATCCGTTTGAATCACGAGATCATTACCGCGGAACCTATGGCAACGTTGACTACCATTTAAAAAGGTGTTTTAAGACACGTAATAATATTAAACTAATTTTACACACCTAAATATCACGGATTCACAGCTTAGATTAGTAATCAGTTTTAGCCACTAGATCATCACCAAGAAAGTTATGGTAACTTTGAAACCATTTAAAAAGGTGTTTTAAGACACCTAATAATGACTAATTTTTCACACCTAAAAATCACGGATGCCCAGCTTAGATTAATTATCCGTTTGAGTCACGAGATCATTACCGCGGTACTTATGGCAACCTTGACTACCATTTAAAAAGGTGTTTTTAGACACCTAATAATTACTAATTTTTCACACCTAAATATCACGGATTCACAGCTTAGATTAGTAATCACCTTGAGCCACGTGATCATCACCGAGAAAGTTATGGTAACTTTGAAACCATTCAAAAGAGGTGTTTAAGACACCTCAACATTACTAATTTAATACAACCAGAGATTCACGGACAGAACAATAAGACGATTAGCCGGTGTAAATAACGTGATTATTACCATCAACCTTGGATAACCTGTGAAACCAATCGATAAAGGTGCTTAAAACACCAAATAATTACTTATTTAACACCACCATCGGGTAAGGGATAAAAACTCGTTGCTTGGTCATGTGATTATTTTGTCATAAACACTTGATTTACAGAGGTTAGCGGAATCACGTTACTCCAGTCGCGTGATAAATTGGTGGTTTTTAGGTTAGATGAAAACGTGAACAGGAGTACCTTTTTTGTTTAAATGAAGGCACGTGTCGATAACGTTTAAATCTAGTTCAAAACGCACCATACTTTAAAATCACTTAAAATACACTCCCAAAAGAGATTTTTTTTTTAGTGTTCTGTTTATTGGGCCTAAGGCATTTATAATAAAAAATATGAAGATATGAATAAGGAGATGTTTCAACAAAAATAAAAGAATGTCGACAGAAAGAGAAAACATAACATGCAATATAAATATATCGAACAAATAAGAAGATAGTAAAGTGTGAAATCATGTAAGAAAAGATCATAGAAAAAAAGAATAAATAAATGAACATGAAATATTTAATATCCGAATGAACATCGAGCCTCATACAATGATTATGAGGTCTAGTTTTAATTTGAATGACCCGATTGCGAAAGAGGTTGTCCATAGACGAAAATGAAACCGCAATTCGCCAAAGAATTCACCCCCCACTCAACGTTGGCGAAATTGAATGACCCTTACGCATTGACTGAACCAAGATTTCATTTGAACGTGCATGTTTCGAAAATTCGGTGACTCGAAACGAAATTGAATGCAACAAGTTTAAAAAATGAAATAGGGGGAGCAACGAGTGGAGAAAATTTGCTCGAACATGAATGCACGTTAATGAAATTGATTGCTGCTTTTACGAAATTGGCCGGGAAAAACCTATATTATTAATATTATGTACTGATTTTTTGTTTTAATTCATTTCCAGGGCCACATGGTATCGCCCTCGATCTGGTGAATGGGAAGATCTACTGGACGATGGTTAACAAAAAATCTATCGCACGTGCCAATCTCGACGGTAGCTCGACACAGAATTTATTTGTTTATACGCCATATCTACAACCTGGTGTAATCTTGGTGGACCCCGTCAATGGGTAAATATTAGTTAAGTTGAGACATAAATGTATATCGGTTGGGGTTATCTGGGCCCCATAACACAAACAATTGGAATCAATCACAACATGAAGGTGTCGTAGCATTATAGTGGTTCATCATTCACTTGACTATCCAAGCTAGAGTTGAGGGTTTCAATCCCGGCAGTAGCGTCTTTTGGCAAGACATTAATCTGGTGAGGCTTCCCTGGATAAACCAAGTTATTATTATTATCATAACTTTTACATGGCAATGGCCAACCAATTCATCGTAATGCAAATATTGTTCAAAAGGCTGACTATAAACCCATCAGAACAGTTGTTTCAAATGTGTATATTATTGCATACCTTTGTGTTACGGGGCCCAGCAGATGTAGATTAGGACCTCTGGTTATTCACGTTCACACAGGGTGTTTCCATTTACTGTACCTCTTTCTGACCTACCTGACACACTCTGACCCCTTTTTTTTTTCCTGTTCATTTTCTACACAGAGGAATTTTTATGAGACATTTTCTGTGGTTGGCTTTTATGCTAGTGAATATTCATGACATTATGCAAATTAGAGCGCGGTCATCTTTTCGTCGCGCGAAAAATACGACCAACTGGGCTTAGCCCTGGAAAGTCTGAACAGCTGGCTATGACTATTCCCCGAGAAATGCTTGCACTTTAGGCTGCCACGCCAGTCATTGTTTGTAATTACTTGAGCAAGTTTGTTGTTGATAATGTGAAATAACGAGTTTGGGTAGAATTTCACAATATCACAATTATTTCATAAATAATTGTTGAATATCTCAATCACGATGAGCCTTTATTTCAAGAGGTGAATACAGCCACTAATAAATTGAATATTATGATGGGCTGGTAATTGTAAACTACTGCACAACATGTTGCCTAGTAACCAAAGACATGGATAGAAGAAGGAATTAAGGTCAGTTCATTCACTGACACGCGAGGCCCCGCTTCGGCCCTTCCCCTGAGTTTAAGTACAAAAAATAATGTTGGAATGTATGCACTTGTCAATTGATATCCCGGCCCCTGGGTACACGGGGAAGGCCGGGACTTGCACATGAGGTGCATTTTTGAAATGTTAAACCCCCCGTCCATGTCCCGGGAAAGTCCCGGGAAAGTGGGCGAATATTTGTGTGCCAAACCCCGGCCAAGTCCCGACGCCCGCTAGCCGGGCAATGAGCGCCAAACTCCGGCCAAGTCCCAGCCAAGTCCCAGCCAAGTCCCAACGCTCGCTAGCCAGGCAATGAGCACCAAACTCCGGCCAAGTCCCGGCCAAGTCCCGACGCCCGCTAGCCGGGCAATGAGCGCCAAACTCCGGCCAAGTCCCGACCCCGCTAGCCGGACAAAGAGCAGGAAGATCGGCTCAAGCTTGAAGTAGCGTAGACAGAAATAACCGTCTGATATGGGTCATTTCTTTAATAAGACTGACATTTGTTGACATTTCCCATATACAGACGGTACTACAGAGGTCTCGCACCGAGGGGGTAATCTGGCCAATTACTGCTACCACTTACGGTGACAGAGCTTTCTCCCCCGATTTTCACTATTTATATCTAATTTTCTGATTTATAAATCAGATGTAAATTAGGTATATGTATTGTTCTCCTATTTACACTAAATATTTGTTTATGACCTATTATACAAATTCGAAATTTATGGACTTACTTATATGAGTTATCCAAATTTTTTCTCCGAACCGTGAAACGTACCGTTCATCCATTAAAACTAGTAATCTATGACCTGACCCGGCCGATATATTTCCGGGTCAACCTACCAAAACATAGCAAATGGCCAATCAGAGCACTCGTTTCGTATTGGGTTTATGAATATTCATATATCACTGGGTTGACTCGTACGTAGCTATTGGACGTTCGAAAAGAAAAAAAATGAATATTCATGAATTAAAACCAAGATGGATGACAACGAATCGGGACGAATCATGGCCCTTACAAAAAAAATCTCTATGGTACACCATACAAACACCATAGCAAATCTACCATAGATGACCATACAAACACCATAGCAAATCTACCACTGATCTACCATTCATTTACCATTAAACTAATTAAAATAATTGGGACAAATTTATTCATGTATTCAAATTAGGCCACACCCACGTATTCTACCATAGGGCTACCATTCATCTACCATAGACATACCATTCATCTACCATAGACATACCATTCATATATAGAGCCATCATTCATCTACCATAGAGCCACCACTCATATACCATTCATCTACCACAGTCATATCATTGTTCTACCATTCATCTACCATAGACATACCATTCATCTACCATAGACATACCATTCATATACCATAGAGCCATCATTCATCTACCATAGATCCATCACTCATATACCATTCATCTACCACAGTCATATCATTGTTCTACCATTCATCTACCATAGACATACAATTCATATACCATAGAGCTATCATTCATCTACCATAGAGCCACCACTCATATACCATAGAGCCACCACTCATATACCATTCATCTACCACAGTCATATCATTGTTCTACCATTCATCTTCCATAGACATAACATTCATCTACCATAGACATACCATTCATATACCATAGAGCCATCATTTATCTACCATAGAGCCACCACTCATATACCATTCATCTACCACAGTCATATCATTGTTCTACCATTCATCTTCCATAGACATACCATTCATCTACCATAGACATACCATTCATCTACCAAAGCGATATCATTTTACTACCATTCATCTACCATAGAGCCACCATTCAATTACATACAAACTACCATTGATCCACCATTCGCCTACTACAGTAATATCAAAGTCTCACCGTTCATCTACCATTCATTTACATGAGATCCACCATTCATCTCCCACAGAGTTACCATATTACATCAACCATTCACTACCATTCATCCACCATATGCGACAAAATGGTACGCTAAATTGTATCGGTATGTACGCATTTTGTATGGTATATTCAGAATGGTGGTTTGGGTCTTGATCGATGGTAAATAATGGTGAATGCAATGCCGCTCTATTGTAAACAGAATGGTGACTACAGCGTGACTATAATATATTGAATATTTGAGAAATCTAAACTTAATGTTAACTTACAATACACAAATAAATACATATTAAAAATATGAATTTAATGAAAGTGGCAGGATGTATTTGGTTTACATCAAAAGTCGTATGCGTTTACATATGCTAAAAACTAAAATAAAAGGCAAGTTAAAAAGCAATTACTACCTTTAAGACTTGTTCTGAAATGTCATATATACGTAAAGATGACTAAAATAAAAGGCAAGTTAAAAATATCATATAAACATGTACAATAGACACTAAGGCACAGAGTTGCATCACACCAACCATTTTCAGAACAGAACTGATGGCGCACATCACTATCAGACAATTTGACTGAATGACAGAGAACGGCCAGTATTGCCCTGCGCATCTTCCCTAAGTGCTTGTTATCATTATCATTACCGCTATCTAGAACCCCCTATTACTATTTGTACAAATTGTTGGCCTAAATACACAATCTACCAATTGACCCTGTATCTGCCGTCTTTCTTAGCCTACCCGCCACCGCCCCTCTAATTTATCACCAGTGTGAGTCTTCCTAACCTTATCTAGTGCCTTGTACATTATTTTGCCTATATGCCCTATACAATCTAATGTATGAACTTTACATTCATCCCCATATGTATTCTTAACTGCATTGTATGCATTACTATCACCAGCACTTAACATATACTTATACCTCAATTTATATAAAGCCTTTGATCTACCCCACATTTTTACGGCTGCACCTACCTCCATTTTCCCACTACTCCCTTTATGGTTCCCCAAACTTACATCCTTATGACTAGCTTCCCAATCCTTATATTTATCACTACATGTACTCCCATCCAATCCAATCCCATCCAAAAGGTCTTTGATATAGCGTCTTTTCCTAACGGTTACAAAGCGATGCACACACACCGCTCCACAATGATTGGGCCACTTAAAAATAAAAGTTAGTCACTTCTCAGAGATCATTCAAATATATGTAGGCTGGTAATAGAGTATTTTCTAGCAGAATAGATGAGACTTGAGTAATTTTTTTAACTGGTCAAAAGATAAGGCCGTCTGCACAGCAGTAGGTAGCTGGTTCCACAGTTTTGCAGTAACCGATGGGAAAGACAATTCACCAGCACGTTTCTTACAGATACACTGAGTGAGGCAGATGCATGGATGATGACGAGCGGGTATTTTCGGACTCGAGGACGATGAACAATGTACGGGGGACATCGGTGGTTGAGAGACTTGAAGACCAGTAGTAGGATCTCAAAAGCTATTCTCTGTCGTACAGGCAGCCAATGAAGTTCAAGTAAAAGAGATTGTATGTGAGCTCGAAGAGGAGCAGAAAAGACAAGCCTTGCTGCTGAGTTTTGGAGTCTGTGAAGGCGATCAAGGTCCCTCTGGCTGAGAACACTGAAGACCCTTTCTATACTCAAACTGTTTACATGATTTTGATAGACCCTCTGTGTCAAAAAATCTCCCCTGTATCTATCGGTATCACTACCCCCACCCCATGATTCGATGTGTAACCTCGTCTATGCCATGTTCCATCGTAGGGCACTGCCACGTCCACATAATCATTTTCCCCAATGGTCGGGTCTTTTTCCATGGCCCTTTGACGTAGGCATGCTGCCACCTTCTTCTTCTGATCCTTACTGGTCTGCAAAAAAAAAAAGAGTTGTAAGAAATAACAAGTAAATTTCAAGTTCCCTCAGGCCCCTTACTTATTAGACCCTATTACAAATATTTAGATTTGATTAATTTTTATCCCTTGATTTGACAAGAAGGGATATTGATGTACATGTATTATACTGTCTATCGACCACAACTAAGAAATACAAATATGTTTGGATTAAATGTACGTACAGCTAAGATATTGTAATGAAGAAAAGACAAGCTGGTGACTAACCTCTTGGGATAAGGAAGATAAAGTGGCTATGTGCCTGTTGTAGCTAGGGGCTTCGCCTAGTGGGGCTGTTCCGAGGATGGTCAGCAAGTCGCACAAGTTTTCCCGTGCCAAACCAACCTCCGTTGCTGCCAGTGTAGCTCTGCGGTTTATTCCTGCAGACTTTCCACGTCCTTTGCATGCATTTTCTGATGAAGAGAAAGTCTGTTCCTTCTTGCAAATGAAGCAGCCAAGGACCATGGCGCAGTTCAACCCATTCCTCTTTGACAAATTCTCCAGAGGAATGAGATGCCCTGTAAAAGATATCCAAAACACTTTATGGAACAGGGAAAATATTTTGAAAAGCACAATTCCCAAATAATAACAAAGTGCTAGTTATGACATACATGTAGTAAATTACACGAATACACTTTTTCACAGGTTTCACGACAAACCGCTGCACAATACAAGTGCATACCGATGGTGGGTTGCGGGCGGGCGCGCGCCTGTGTGAAGTTATCTACCGTAATGTCTCGGATCCTCATTACGGTAGATAACTTCACACAGGCGTGCGCTCGCCCGCAACCCACCATGTGTGCAGCAGTTTGACGTGAAACCTGTGAAAAAAGTGTACTAATATCAATGTTTTTCCAAAAAATACTCCAAAAATAACAAGAAAATTGACACTAAAAACGGGTAATCAACATAACAACTTTTAACTCATGATCTTTATTTGGACATTTATTGAATATTTACTTAATTTTGGGTATCCACGCCGGAGTTACGGGTCAAATTCGGGGTAGGCTTCTGAACTAGCGCCCAAAACTCAACTTATTTCACTCAAAATCAGTACTTTAGTGACAATTGATGATACCTAAATAGCAGTAAAATACAATTTTGTAACGTACCAATATGAGAAAGAATAATTTAAAAATTCAAATTGTAAGTCTACTGCCAAACTTGCCGATCAGCCACATCGACATAAATAGTCAATACACTCTCAATACACAAAGGCACACAATCATGCCGATCAGCCATTGACTCTCTTATTCTCTATGCTTTGCTGGAGTAGTCTTTAGTCACTGAAGAACCACATTTGTAATGGAAAATATATCCTTAAACATCACATTTTACTTTTAGCGATGGCGGTCCCGCTACCTGAATCTGAAAAATCAAGTATCTTACGCGTGTCTGTAAGAAATGTGGGTACCATAAAATGAGCTTTATTTCAAGAATTTTTCAGATTTAGAGCCCGATTTTGTGCGAGTCGCTAGCTCAAAAGTATCTCATCGCATGTATTGACTGTCTCCGAAACAATTTAAATGAATATTGTCATGGCAATTCATGATTTTTTTTCTGGGATTCTTTTTTTTGTTTAAATAATAATATTTGCTTCATGATTTGAACAATAAATGATAATAAACAGGAGGTAAAGAGTCCCAAAAAATAGGATTTTGTCTTAAGTGGCCAAAAAACCCCTCCTTTACTCTAGACTAGGCCTAGATCTACATGTAGGTCTATATTCTTAATCATTTGATTTGGCTTTTTTGAGCCATCCACCCCTTGAGCATGCAATACAATCTCAAAGTAACAGTTTGCAAACTAAAAAAATTGTTAGATAGTAATTAAGTACATACCTCCCAGACACACGTGAGCTAGACGGTGTAAAGATCCCAGAAACCAAAGAAGAAAAGGACCTTGGAGTGGTCATTGACGAGAAGCTCAGATTTCATCAACAATCTGCAATTGCTGCTAGAAAAGCGAATGGAGTACTAGCTCGCATACGTAGATCTTTCACTTGCAAGGACAGATCAACAATTCCACTCCTCTACAAAGGTCTTGTTCGTCCCATATTAGAATATAGCAATGTTATCTGGCACCCTCGCTTTGTGAAGGACGAAAAAATTATAGAGAAAGTACAAAAAAGAGCAACAAAAATGGTACCAGAGATAAAACACCAAAGCTACCATGAGAGACTTGAGAGTTTGAAGCTTCCCTCACTTAGCCACCGTCGCCGCCGAGGAGACATGATTCAGGTGTTTAAGTTGATGCAGAACATTGACAGGTTGGATTCTACCCAATTCTTCACACCTGCAATCAATTCAACAACGAGAGGGCATGCATTCAAACTGACCAAACCCAGGTGCAACTCCAAACTCAGGCAAGACTCATTTAGCCACAGGGTCCTCAACGACTGGAACTCCCTCCCTGAGTTGGTGGTATCTGCAACCTCGGTAAACAGCTTTAAAGCCAGACATGACAAATACTGGAAGAAGGAGGAATATATTTCACCATTCTCCCAGTAGATACTTCAATTATGACATTCCTGATATGACCCAGCAAGCAAGATATAGATGTAAAACGACTATGGTGCAATACCCGGAAGCTGGGACATCCCCCCTTGAAGTTAGACCTGGAAGCTTGGCAGCTGGAGACGGCTTTCTTCCAGAAGCTTTGGTATTCAAGGTATTCAAGGTATTCAAGTTGTTGGCCACTAATGACGCGGATCTTTACATGTGGGACCAGTGCCAAAAATAGGGTTGTCCAAACACTTATTCAGGGAAAGCTTCCTCGATCTCTGAATTAGCTGTTAGTTCTTCTGGCACCTCTCCAGCATTCATTTTACTCTTCTGTAATACCTGGTATTGATCTCCTTTGAACACCTTCCTCTTCCTCACATATTTTGGAGTTTTGCGGGGCATTTTCAGTGAGTAGAAACTACGGTTGACACACAATAGAGACCAACGGATAGAAGAGTTATTCAAATCTTGGGCACCAGGTGGCAGCAAACAGCCCTTGTTATCTACTTTCTGCATATATACATTACTTGTTACAATTTGGTTTAGAATTTATATTTAATGATTACTTTAATCGATTGAGACTAATTGAGTGCAAACAGAGGCGGCGGAGCGATTTCCAAAGTGGGGGGGGGGGGGGGGGGGGGGGGGGGCGGGGGGGGGGGGGGGCACCAACACAAAAGGGCACTTTCTCGAGAAAATAAATAGGGCACCTACAAAGGGAAATCTCAAAGCGAAAATATATATTTAAAACAAAAACATTTGTATATACCCCCTATATTGTGATTACATTATCAGGGATGATTTCAATATTTTGTGTATCTTTCTAAATAAGATTTGTGAGGTCGCAGTGCGAAAAACTACATCTTATAAAGAAGAAAAACCCAATCCTGATGGGGTTATTACATTATCATAACAGAAGACTGAAAAGACCTTTGATAAGTACCATAATTATAACATCTATAAATGCGAGTGTGCTTTGGGTGATATATTGCTCTTAGTAGCCGGAATTTAGGGGCACGTGATGAGAGGAAAAGGGGACACTTAACGAAAAGGGTCTCACTTATTAGAAAAGAAAAGGAGGACGTGTCAAATTACAACGGGTAATTATCAGTAGGTGAAAATGAGGCACGTATCATTGTTAAAGGGTAATTATCTGAGGTGAAAAGGGGCACTAGTCGCATCTGAAAAGGGGTACTTATGAGAATGAAAGGGCACTCATAACAAGGGGAAATTTTCATTTGTTGTACGAAAAGGGGCACCGATCAGTTTTTAATAAAGGGGCATTTAATACGAGGGGGAGGGGGGATTTATGAGAAGGGGG
>JAVYIG010009662.1:0-76201 GCA_035222895.1 Strongylocentrotus droebachiensis | reverse complement strand
ATTGCTAAAAGTTTAAGTTAAAAAAACCAACATCGTCAAGTTTCCTCTTTACAACTATGCACTCGTCACGATTCACTTTATTATTTATACTCGTTATCAAAATGACAAACGAGAAAAACGTGAAAACAACACAATCAGTTATCCCCGACCTTAATGCTGCATCTTCCACTTTCATTTGTCTTACTTTCTCTCTCTCTCTCTCTCTCTCTCTCTCTCTCTCTCTTCTGTGCTAGAAAGGTTATCACTTGTTATTATTTTTGATATCTATACAACAAATTATGTGTATACACCAATGTTAGAGATACTATGTCCCTTTTGCGGCCCACATCAAATTCTGTAGAACTTTGCAGGAATTATGAATATGTCATGTATGTCCTATCTGTGAAATATATGCAACGAAACCCGTTTACTTACTAGACTTCACTGTCAGACACTATTGAGTGACTGACTGGTTTTTTCTTCTGTAGTAATAACATACATAAAATGAGCTGTAAAGGGTACATGAGCATTTGTCTACATCAATAACCCACTTCTTGTAATGGCCAAAATTAAGATGATTGAATCTTTGCGCAGCATAAAACGTACGACCATTCGGTACAATGGTCTGAAAATCAGACTATTACATTGGCTCTATAGCTCCTAAGTCGATTTGACAACTAATAGTCGTTATTTTCCCACTTAAAGACATTTTCAAGCCCCCTCCCCCTTTTTTGGAGGGAAGTTCTAAATTAGTATTGTCTTTCAAATGCCGTTGGAATTTAACCTTTTCATTTTTAGGCCTGCAAATGGGACATAGAACCTTTAAAGACAACCTTTTTATATTGTAGGGTAGGGGGGAGGGGCGGGTGTAGGATTACCTAAGCATTTATACATATATTTTCTATTTATATTTATATTACAGAGTACATGTAACTTTTTTTATTATCAAGGGGTCTATAAATCACAAGACATGCTTTGTAATAGACTCCTCAACTATGTTTTTTGTACAACTTAAATTATTTATTTAAATAATTGTATCATTATTTCTCGTATCTTTTGTCTAATATTATGTTATCGAATATGTATGTATTGCATATTCATTTGATTTTGTTATATTATGTGGAAAATGAAAGAAACCTTGAAACCTTGAAACTGAAGTCACTATCTATGTGTACTTTGCCCGTTATGTACGAATATTAGGTTAGTATTCGAAGGGTATCTGGGCACAGGAATGGTTACCGTGCTCTCTCTCTCTCTCTCAATCTCCCTCTCTCCCTCTCTCTCTCTCTCTCTCTCTCTCCCTCTCTCTCTCTCTCACTCTCCCCCTCTCTCTCTCTCTCTCTCTCTCTCAATTTTTTATTTTCTTTTCACTCAGCATCAAGGTGTCCATATTTACAGTTTACATAATATTCTCATTAAGCAGTCTTCAAACGGCGTCTCACCAATCAAGAAAGTAAAGAAAAAAAACACATTTGCAATCGTCCAACTTCTCATAACAAACGTCAAACTGTAAAAATGTCTTTGGGAAAACTTATCAGAAACGGTTTTTCAATTCATGGGATAGCGACCCTTTGTAAATTGGGGGAGTTTCAAGAGTTTCAAGCTCATGCCAAGCGTGGCAACATGATGAACAAAATCAACTACATTGCAAAGGCGCATCCAGGATGGGAAAGAGCCTAAAGAGGAGACTATCAATATCTTATGACAAAATGCTTTGTAAAATTGTCCTTCAAATCTACCCTGATCACATTTTAAAAATAACTTCCAACATTTTCATATAATATTCCCCCACCCACCCAGAGGAGAACATCATCCGCTGGCTGGCATCTCTACATCGGGATAGAGCAAGGGAGCCCTACATCTGCCCCAAATGTTATTTTACCGTTTTTAATGTTATACTGTTTAAAGCCCACTAGGCTCTACGGTGTATTTATATTGATGAAAAACCACACGAATCTAGGATTCTATGAAGTTCCATTCCATTCTATTCGGATTAAAATACGATAAGAAATAATGGATGTTCATTTTCACACCCATTGTAACATGTAACGATAGTAACGTATCGTTGATATGGTATTAACGCCGTTTTAACAACAGACATTTGGCGACAGACTATTAGTTGTTTTAACGCACCAATCAGATGATTTCATTGCGACTCTTCCTCTAGCAGCTCATCTCTATTTACCCAAGAATCATTCGCCGGCTCGCCGCCAAACACAACAGGACTTATGCACCCGTTGCAGTAATGCCATAATCTATTGGCTTGGATATCATGGATATTGAAGCTCAACAGTTTTTAGAATACCCTTAACCAATTCCTTGTTCTTTTCCGCATATAGTATCCGATACGCATTGTTGTTTTGCCTTTTTAACTTTGTTCTGTTCTGGAGAGTACCACATCGGTTGATCAGAGTGATATAGGACAAGATCGATAACTTATCACCAGTTTTTTTGTTGTCTTTTCTACCGAACCGGTGAGTAATGATTGACGAAAACAATCATCCTTTAAAGATGGTTAACTCAATCACTATGCATATGACTATTGGGTGAAGCTTCCTTGGACAACACATTATCCAGGTATAACATTGTCAAAATCTGGTTAGATTTTAGAATACCTCACGTTAGGCACTTTTTTTTTATTAAAACCTAGGATTTCAAAGATGTGAACCATTTGAATAGTTACATGTATTGCAAAAACTGATTAAGAATACATTCATAAAGTTAACAGAAATCTGAACTTGTCTGATAAAGTGACGACGTTTATTTTTATCATCACTATCTTTCCTTTTTTTAGCAGAGAGCATGGAACAGAAGTATGTTTTGAAATGTACCTATGGCATCGTAATCTGCCTGTCCATCGGTAAATATAGTTTGTATGCATTAACTAGATAATTTTGTCATTCTTCTTCAGAAGGTGAAACTTTCATGCTAACAGGCATAATTACACATTTTAATGGCGAAATGGCATCAAAAATTAAATACTTATAAAGCTTGGACTTAATTTTCTCTTTCCTAGGCTTAGCTCCTGTGTTTAGTTTATACTTTGCCTTCGAGACCTTATCGTTTTCGTCAAAAAGCAAAACACGTTAACCTGCTTATAATCCACGCATACATTATATTTGTTATCTTTTCTTTCCAATTTCTCCTCTCCCATCCCCCTCCCTTATTTCCTCCCCTTAACTTTCTGTACCACTCCTCTTCCACTTAATTATCATGTCTGTCTAACGTCACAAGTGTGTTAATGCAAATTGGGATGGGGTTGTAAAGATCCTCTTAAAAAATGTCCATTTCCCCATTTTCATTGCTATTATCTATCCCCCTATTTCTTTACAAGAGTTTCTTAGTTGCTCTGTTTTAGAAAATATTGCCTTTTATTATGAAAATCATTTGGTTCATTATTGCAATGAATTGAATTTTATTCACCACTTTCATTTAAAAAAACAGCAATGTCAAAGAGTACAATAACATATTTCATACAAACATAAATAAGCCCCCAAACTGGAAAATACACTAAGAGCAAATTGAATGATTGAATGATTGAATGATTGAATGACTCTGAATGATCAGTTTCATGCCTTTTCCGGAATTATATATCTTCCTAAAAGTCAAATTATAAGGTGTACAAATCGATGCTTCGTGCCATGGGGGGTTGGTCTCGAACATCAGATCTTCGTCATGTTAGTAGATAAAATGAAATACATGTAGTATACAAAATCTTATGAGAAAAGTGATTGGAAGAGAATACACGAAAGAGTATGACCTAACGGAGAAATGATACCGAATCTATACGCATTAGATCATCGCAGGGTAATATCTAGGATATAGTCTTAAAGAAGGAAAAGAAACCTATGCAACCATGGTAGCTACTCTCCTTGTATATCTTCCACACAGCCCTACTCGTGTCATCGGATGCAAGCATGAATGAGACAAAGACTTGTTGTACGGACGGATTCGGCCTGAATTACACCTTACCAATGTTCTTTGAGTGTCAGAAGAAAAGACATCCCAATGGCAGTATGGTACAAACCATCCCGAAGCTTATCCCTAATTCATTCGAAGAAGGCAGTTGCCCCAGAAGGAAGAGTAAACTTGGTGTTCCTCCTGGTCGTCGAGTCTGCAGATTCCCGGGTGATTGTTTTCCTCTCTGGTTTTCTCTTAAATCCTTTGGAAAGCTTTTCTACTTTTGTTTGGACTTTAAAGACCATATCCGATGAAAATACAACTTGACATCAATGGAAAACTGAATTAATGTAGAATATAAATATAAAGGAATAACAAGTATTTATCCTTTTATTATTGCACAAAAGCAAATTAAAAATTTATTTTCCGCGCCTCTCCAATTTTCGGGTCACCGGGGTCAAATTTGCCGAAGTTACAGTGACGACATTACATTTGGACTCGACCGGTTCGCCTATAAAGTTGAGGTGATGAGCCGTGCTTGATTAATGCACAATCATTGTGAATATGCGCACTCCACATAAGACGATGCCATCAAGTCGATGGCAAGTTTTTAGGTCGACAACTTCCGATTTTCAAAGCTTTAGCTTTAGACATTAAAATGGCATATAATTGATATTATTGTGATCTATGGTTCATGAGCTTTCCGTTGATATATAATTCATCCATTTCATTTTTCAGTTCGGATATGGTCCTTAAGAAAAATAACGATTGTAGATAGGAATACATTAGTAACTAATATAACTATTTTTTGTCTTATTCAAGAAATCCGGAGTAATTCAAATATCAGGGATGCTGTTTTGTATTTATTTTAATTACATGCTCATTACATATGTTTGCAGATTGCGACATGAATCCATGTGAAAACGGCTGGTGTGAAGAGACTATGACCGGATATAGATGTCACTGCCCTATCGGACTTCAAGGAAAACAATGTCATGAACGTAAGAACAAAGATAACAATTGCATTTCATATCTTTCGGGTATAATGAAACCATCCAGCACGAAGCAATATACCATTAGAGACAAGTAGTTTACTTTTCGTCATCCTTTCTTTTGGCTACGATTGGGTTTTTGAATGAAATGAGCTTCGGCTTAGATAGGAACTTAAAAAATGTAAATTGACCAATCTCGTTATGCTATACTCGAATCTAGGAAGATACCAATCGTTACCGGCCTTATAGTCTCGTAACTGAACTGACCGCGGGTGGTCGTCGGTATGAGGCTGCAAGGTGAAATGTTTGGAAATGTATATCAATAATTTTTTCTCCAACGTTCCTGTTTACTTCATTAATTTCACCAATGTTATCTATCAATCTTTAAACTAGTTGACACAAATCCGCCTGCAACGACCCCGGGAATTGTTGTTACCTGTGTGAAGGATATCACAGTAACCGTTGAGCTTGGTACTCCGAATAAGTCGGTAGAGTTCATCTCACCATCGGCTGTCGATAGAGAAGGAACTGTCGTCCTGGTCTCCCATGAGAACTATAAATCGGGGGATGATTTCCCAGTTGGGTCAACTCTCGTTGAGTACATCTTTGCTGATGAGAGCGGAAACCAAGCATCTTTGTGTACCTTCAACGTCAACGTCAATACCGTATAAAGAACTGTTTTGCAATTCGACATTTTCACTTACTTTATTCACGATATTATGTAAAGGGATACTTGGTCTTAATGAGCACGCTCTTTTAACACTTTAATTTGAGAAAGATGGAGAGATGTTCGGGTCGATACAAGCAAAATAACAATGAAATTGATGATTCATCAACTCAACCGTTCGATAGAAGGTTTATATGAAATTCTCATTCACTTTTGAGACAGATTTTCTGAGCCCATGATGGTTTGACTGGATTATAGACCATAATGCATTCTTATTATGTCTTCATATCACAGTCGATACCACCCCTCCGGAGGTACAATCCTGCCCTTCTAAACAGACATTCTCTGTTCTCAAAACCACCACACCAATCACTTGGACACCACCAACAGCCAGTGATGCGTCTGGAATTGCAATCATCGTCGCCAACTATGAACCTGGAGTTAATGTCTCCGTGAATAGCCCCATTAGCGTCATCTATACTGTGACTGACAACAGTGGCCTTGTAAACACAAACTGTTCTTTCAACATCACCCTCGTATCTGTAGGTATGTCATGTGTGAATTTTGTTTGATATTACCTCAAAGATAACTGTGCATAGCCTACAAGTCCATAATTTTAGTACAAACGTAGTTAATAATACTTTAAGAGCCATCTGTCACTGTTTTACTCAGTTCAATGATAAGTCGAGGTGGCGCCTTCGTAGAAAGAATATTTTAACATGTACGATAGCAACTAATTTCGAAAAACAACCAAAGCGTTTCCAATTGCCTTGTGCGCCACATATTGAAATTGCAAACACGACAATGACGTATTATGTAATCAAAGCATGACTTAGGATAATAGGATATTGAAATAGCGCTTGAGTTGATTATTTTCGAAAATAGTTGCGATAATATTTTGTGGTGTGTAACTTGGTCATTAAATCAAAGCCTTTGAGACCCATGAACGCGTACTATCGCCACCTAAATGATTAGACTTTTCTCCTCAACTAGATAACTTGATTTTGTATTGGACATTGTCGCAGGCTAAATAAAAGGCCTAAACAGTTTTCACATTCGCAAGCTCCTTGGTGCAAAATAGATACAATTAGAACATCTAAATGCCTTCTTACTTTCCGTCTAATTTGATTCCATACCTAGGAAGTATAACAGTTAATCTGATAGCATTACTTCACATTTACATTTTATCGGAGCTGAAGATATGAATGATATGTAAATACTCTCATACCACTGCTAAGGTATCGCAAGATAAACAAAAATATGGCCCTTGTAGACAGGTGGCCTTCCTAAACAGATTCTGGTGCACAATTATCTTCTTAAAGGAAAATAATTTACGTGACCTTTAAGACAAATATTCTATAAACAGAATTAACCACAATAAAAGATCTGACGATAATTGACTATCCTTAAAGAAATATCTTTCTTGAAATCAATTCCGTCAAAATGCTTTCAATGTCCATTGGTTCTTCAGAGACGGAATGGGAATGCACGTCCTCGAAATGCTACCGCGTTGATGCAAGGAGGCTAAATTGGCAGGACGCTCACGACTTCTGCCCGACCCTTGGACCGATAACCATGGCTGCAGGAGACAGGACACCATCCCTTCTTTTTGCAGATACCGAAGAAGCGACGTCCCAGCTCACCTTAATACTCAAGAGAAATTGCTTTCCATACCCTGCATGGAATAACTGTAATGACATGGAAGCCGAAGGGCTGTTCATGTGCGACGTGGATGGCAAGGGAGCATCTGTGCGGTTTAATTCAACCAGTAAGTTTCATCTCGATAAACGTAATTACGCCAATCAAATGTATATCCAACCTTTGAAAATAACTTGAAATTACATTGGTTGTAATTACTGCAACATCAATTAAATTAGCTACATCGTAATATTTGCTTGCTGATGTAACGTACACGTTGGTCTTAGGATTCACACCACTGTACTTGATTATTGTTAAGTGCTATTTTGAACTGGAATCTTCATTATTATTTTTTATTTTTTTATTTATTGGATATCAGTAAATGAAGATAAATGAATAAATCAAGATCTTACAAAGATCTTACACTTCTGCTCTACAACCGAAATGTATGAGAAACATCAATTCAAAGCATAACTGAAAACGTATCTGTTTATCTAAGATTTACTGTCTTTACCTATGAATTAACTGCAGAACTATTTTTCATGAAACTTGCATTACATTGCATTGGAAATCCACGTTGTCGTATCTAGATCAAATTGTTACGGATAACTGCGCTTTATAATTTCATGTACAGTATTACATGTATTATCATTATTAGCTGCATTATTATTACCATCATTGTTCTGCAATGGGAGTAGACAGGCGCGTACGCAGGATTTTTTCAAGGGGGGGGGGGAGTTTGTTACACCCACTAATGTAATAACTCCCACAAATGTAATAACGCCCACAAATGTAATAACACTTTACCCACAAATGTAACAACACCCACAAATGTAATAACACTTTACCCACAAATGTAATAATTTCACCCACAAATGTAATAACCACTTTACCCACAAATGTAATAAATTTGAAGTGATATTTTGAATCACCCACAAATGTAATAATGACTTTACCCACAAATGTAATAAATTTGAAGGGATATTTTGTCGAATTTAAAACTAAAACCCTGTGATAAAGCATGGGTATAGCGCGCAGTCTTTGCTCCAGACCCGGTTATTTAAAAAAAAAAAAAAAATCTTCAAAACTAAGACCCCACCATCTTCCAAACTAAGACCCGGTAATAGAGCATGGGTTTAGAGCGTAGTTTTTCTTCCAGACCCGGTTATTTCAAAACTTTTTAAAAATCTTCAAAACTAAGACCCCATCATCTTATTCCTGTGGAAGAACATAAGTATTGAGCGTAGTCTTTCCTCCAGACCCGGTTTTTCAAAAGTTAAAAAACAAAGAAAAAACAAAACAAAACAAAACAAAACAACAAAAAAACCTTTTAAACTAAGACCCCTCCATCTTCCAAATTAAGACCCGGTAATAAAGCATGGGATTAGAACGTAGTCTTTACTTCAGACTCGGTTATTAAAAAAAAAAAAAACTTCAAACTAAGACCTCACCATCTCATTCCTGTGGAATAACATGGGTATAGAGCGTAGTCTTTCCTCCATACCCGGTTATTTCAAAGGAAATAGAAATTTAAACAAATCTTCGAAACTAAGACCCACCATCTTATTCCTCTTTTTTTTCATTTAAAAATAAATTACATTATTACATATGTGGATACAACACGTCACAAATAAATGATTGGTCGGCGGTCACACGAACTGACGAATCAGTCAAAATGGTCCATATATATAACACACAGAGGAGGGACCGATTCGATGGTTCGTTGACCGTCGACGATTTCTTAATCATGTAAATATTCTAACGCCCACAAATATCCTGAAATTCAATGTTCGTAGAAAAAAAGTAATTGAATAAGTGACCTTAAATGTATTTAAATATTGACGCTGATTGTTTTATGCATGTGATTATGAAATATGTTCACGATATGTAACATATATTTATATATATATATGTACGCTATTAGTGACATTAAAACGTTGGATTGCGATGTTTAATATTTTCATGAGTGCGTGAATGAATTACCTTTCTTCATATGATGAACATATCAATTTCTTATACTGAAGACTACCAATTGGTACGCGGTACACGGTGTGAATTCATGAGAACGAAATTTATTCAAAGGCAAATACAAACAAAACACATTTATATTACAGTTTTTCCTACTTCTGAAACACTCAAGCAGCTATATAAACAAGAACAAGTCTGAAATGATAATCGGTTAACAAGCAAATAACAACGCATACTTTCATATAACAAATCATAAATAGCTGTATAACGAGATTGCGCGAAACATATTTGCATGTTTTGAATGAACGATTGCAGAACCCTTTGACTGATAAAATATCTATATACTCTCTCGATCAATGTGAGTAAATTGCAGAGGTTATGGTTTTATAGTATTAAATGCAATGATGGATACATAGACTTTGTAAGATAGAAAATATTTTATTCCAAACGAATGAAGAGGTTGTTTCATTAATATACAGACGGTAACAGAACCAAATAATTATTACGTATAAAAAGGTGGAGTAACTCACATGTCTTTTACAAGCAAACAAGGTTATAATTTGGGCAATATTGAACCTGATAACATCAACTGAACTTGATATAAAACGCAAACAACCTAACACGTGACAATTCTTCTAAGCTAGGAAAAACAAGAGAACAAGATGCCGAAATACTAAAATACCTGGCTTTCTGTAACTTAGTCTTCGTCCATATAAAACTACTTAACACGTACAACTCCAAAAGTTTTTCAGTAATACTTTTCAGATGCTTTAAGAGTAGACGGAGTTGAAATGAAGTATGACTGATCAAAAGGAAATAATTATTTTAATTATACAATGAGATAAAGAATATTAACAACCTTTACCTGATCTCTGTTGAAGAGTTTGGCGTTTGCCACTTTTGAGCCATTTTCAACCTTAAACAGAAATCTGATTAAAGACATAAATGCAAAACAAACCATACACTTGTATAAGGATTATAAATACATGAATATGTTAGTGATTTTAAAAAAGCAATAGAGGCATGTAGTTTCCAGATATTTGCTTTAACACTGAGATAACATATTTTATGATATATAGTTCACTCATATGACACATACATTTTCATTACAACGGTTTATACACTTATAGTGTAGACAAAGAATCACACATGATTGGTCTGTAATATACTACGTGAGGATTAACCCGTTTAATGCATAATTGTTAGTTTGTTTTTGGTTGTGCGATCTTTTTCAATGAAGATCTTCTAAACACAGCAAAAACTAAAGTTTATCCTAATCGAAATAACTTTGTTGTAACTTTAGTGTTCTGACACTGCTCATTACCATGGAGCTACAACCACGAGAGAGGGGACTCCCCCGAAAGAAATGTCAGACATAATCTCTAATCGAGAATCTAGGACACCTACTAGTCTGCAGGCACAGACCCTAATTTGACACTTAATCAACAAATCATTGTGCCTTGAGAGAAGTCTAGCCCAGCTACCTACTATGGTAGTCTTATAGTGCAGACTCACTTTTACGACTGACCAGGGTTTGTGCTTGCAGACTAGACACCTACCCCCCTGCCAACTACCCCCAGCTAACTACCCCCTAGAATGATAACACCCCCCCCCCCCAGCTAACTACCCCTGGACATCTACCCCGGACAATACCCCCCCCGGACATCTACCCCAAGTCAAGTGTCCATCGGACATCTATCCCCGGGCAACTCCACCCAGACATCTACCCCCCCCCCCGTCAAATACCCCCGGACATTCCCCCGCCCCCCCCCCCAATCCAACTATCCCCTTCCAACTACCCCCAGCCAACTACCCCCACCCTGAAAACTACCCCCGGACATCTACCCCCATCCAACTACCCCCGGGCAACTACCCCCAACTACCTTAATTTGCTGGGGGTAGATGTCCGGGGGGGGGGGTAGTTGGAGGGGGAGTTAGTTGTCCAGGGGGAGGGGTAGTTGGATGGGGTAAGATGTCCGGGGGTAGATGTCCGGGGAGGGGGTAGTTGACTGGGGGTAGATGTCCTGGGGTAGTTAGCTAGGTGGTAGTTAGCTATACCGATGCTTTATTACAGGGTTTTAGTTTTGAACAAATTCGACAAAATATCACTTCAAATTTATTACATTTGTGGGTAAAGTCATTATTATATTTGTGGGTGATTCAAAATATCACTTCAAATTTATTACATTTGTGGGTAAAGTCATTATTACATTTGTGGGTGATTAAAAATTATTACATTTTTGGGTAAAGTGGTTATTACATTTGTGGGTGAAATTATTATATTTGTGGGTAAAGTGTTATTACATTTGTGGGTGTTGTTACATTTGTGGGTAAAGTGTTATTACATTTGTGGGCGTTATTACATTTGTGGGAGTTATTACATTTGTGGGTGTAACAGGGTTTAACATTTTTAAATCGGTCCAAAAATTTCGCAACGACTCAGCCAGCCGCTGAATAAGCGAGGGGGGGGGGGGGGGGGGGGGGGGGGGGGTCAGAGGACACTTTTTTTTTTTTTTGGTCTCGAAATTTGAAAATTTGACATTTTGCTCCGTTGGGGTGGGGGGGGGGGGGGGTCAGCCATTGGTATAATTAAAATTAAAAAATAAAAAAAATAAAAAAAAATAAAAATAAACATTACCAACCAAAATACACACATAAAAGATACCAAAGGGGGGGGGGGGGTTTTAACCCCCCCCCCCCCCCCCCCCCTGCGTACGCGCCTGGGAGTAGAACACATAATAATATAATAAATTATGTCTCCCCTTTCAGATTGGGGAAGCGGTGAGCCAGACGGCTACAGAAAACAAAACTGTGTTGCACTGACTGGACAATACAAATGGTATGACGCTCCCTGTCATGGTAGTCGATGCTCCATCTGCCAGATCGTCTTATAAAAGACCGTGGGTAATTTCCCGTCCCGAGGAATATTCAGGCAAATAATACACTGATTGAACCAGTCTGGAATAACAAATAAGTGGAAAGGCGTGTAAAATGTATACAAACATCAAATTTGTTTCAAAGAGTTTGTTTTGTCTTTATTTGTATTCCTTTTTTATCTCTCGAATGTATCGGTATCATTATCATTATCATCTGTTCTTGCATTTAAAGATAAAGTTGAATTCTGGTAATACGATTGCATTGTGCAAGGAATGGTGTGGAATCGATCAGAAAAAGTGGATCATGTAGCATTTAAGTATTGGTGCGTATTGTAAGGTTCTGGGGTCATCAAAAAGATAATAAATTTGGCCCAGTCTTGGTAAAGTAACAAGCTTACTGTTAACAAAAAAATGCTCATGGAACTACACAAACATATGGCATATAGATCGGGCCTCATTTTTAAGCTGTTACTTGTCGTGTTCAGAATATTAAGGCATTTGAAGAGCCATGCTTTTCAGGGGAAAAAAATTCTGATGTTCTTCCACACTTTATATAATAACAATGATAACGCTCGCAAATTATATTTCACCTGTCCCCGAACTCAACCTTCTCTTTAAATGTTTTTCAGTCTAAATTTGCATTCGAATCCATATAGCTCTCATTTTCAAATGATATATTAATCTATTATTTGTTTCAACTCTCTAGCCGGTAAGCGGGATGGTGGTTGTTATTTGTTTTAAAGACAGTATCCACCTTGTGCATGTAATCTGTATAATATAGTACTTTGTAATTGCCATTAATATACAAATATACACTGTCTTGAGAGGTTCCGGTTAAAACTATGCGCCCCTCAGCAAATAGTAATTTTGGAGTCACCGAGGCCCATAGTTTTGACCAGTACCTCGAATAGAAGGCATGGTGTATTTGTTTTATATCCTGCATCAATAATTTTTTTTCTTTCTTAATTTAGAACCCCAAAAATGTCAATTTTTATCTAAAAAGATTTAAAATATTTAGTTTTCATTAAATTAAGATTTCAAAGAAGAAGACAAAAATCAATTTAAAAAAAAAAAAAAATTCCAACTCCCAAATAGTACTCTCATATAGTACTTTCTAAAAATAGTTCAAATATTTCTGGTCATTTGACGAGCTCTCAACCAATCAAAAGCCAACAAATTTTTGATGCAGGATATAATACATTCTGATATTTTATTTACATCAAAGAAGTTACAATTTATCACTTATTCAATAGGCAATTTATAAGTAAAATGCTCAAAAGTAGATCATGTCAAAATGTAAATGTAAAATGATTACATAAATATTGATTGATTCATACTATCTACTACTTTTACTAATTTAAAAAAAAAAATCATTTTCACTTTATAACTGTAACATAAGAACTTTTAAATAAAATTAATTTCTTCCCCAAAATATCATATTTTCACCATAATAATATGAAATTCATTTCCCACAATACGGCAGCTTTTGATGGTATGTTTTTGTAGTTTCCTTTCTCAAATATTGAATTATGTGTTCACACTCAATAGTGAGATTTTTTATTTCTTCCTGTAATCGTAACATTTTCATGGATTATTACCAAACAAAACAAATTTGTAATTAAGCTCGTGGTAAAGCTTTATGTGATGTAATATAAGTTCAAGCTCGATTTTGTATTGCATGGAAATAGTTAGGTGGTTTTAGATCGCTTTTACAAATACAAGGTTGTGATTGGTCCACAGGTTGTCACGTGATATTGATTGCGAATATCGTAATTGGCATATTTCACTCCCGGGGCGGTATTCTGAACATTGTTGTAAGTTTTGTGTTATCTTTTGTTGTATCTCCCAGAGATAACACAGCGCTAATATTGTTGTAAGTTGGTATTCTGAAAATCATTTTATCCCTGTGTTATCTCTTGAAAGACCGCCTCTATCTTATCTTTGACCACTGTTGACACGCCCATTTGTATGGACCCTACCAATCAAAATCTGTTTTATATAAGCATGATAATTAGGTCAACCAATAGGAATACTCTATGCCATATCTGAAGATGCGCCTAGCCCACACTAATCTTGGGTGTAATTAGTTATTTGAGCGTTTATTGTGCGCGTCACCATTTGCGCTGTGGCATGTGGATCATGAACACAAGTCACGCTTTCAAGATGAGAGCATTAAAATCGTCATATCCTAGCATGTAATTTCCTAGAAAGTTCTCATCTGTGATGTTTCTGGTCAAAATCGTCTTTAATTAATAATGTTGCACCAAGTAAAAAAAGGAAAATCAACCGAGATTATAAATATTGATATTATGAACATCATTAGTGTTATGATTATAATTATTAATATAATCATTAATAATGTTTAAATCCAATCATTAAAATAATGTCCGATGTATTGATATTCGGGGCACAAATGAACGAAAGCCCCGAAGATGTAGTCGCTAATTGTTCATCGGAATTTAGCAATTCTTTCGGCAGTCCAACTTTAAAGAATGTTTGGGGCTTTATGCACTTTATCCTTTATAAGCATTATATCAAAATTCAACAAGATACGAATATAACGTTTATGTTAGGATGCGCAGCAATGCGAGTATTAGAAGTTTGCAATATTTTGAATCTTTGAAAACTGAAATGTGTGATGTTATTTCTCGGTTAAAATTACAAGGTCATCGTCAAGTAACTTGGTACCGTTTTTCTCATGCACTTTACCCTGGATTGTGGCAAATAAAAGGCTTAAAAGCAACGATTTTCATTCTGATTCCCTTTCCTCTTTTTTTCGCCGCCTTGCTCTGTGACCCCTACTAGAGAGATACAGATATATATAAATATGTATAAACATTTATAGAGAGATATATAATAGGCCTAAACACACACACACACACATATTATATATCCCTCTCTTTTCTCCCTCCCTCCCTCCCCCCTCTCTCTCTCTCTCTCTCTCTCGCTCTCTTTCTCTTATATATATATATATATATATAGGACACAAGGTAGATAAATAAAAACACCGGAGAAGTGAATATTCCACTGACGTTTCGGGCATAGCCCTTTATCGAAGTGATTCAAGCATGAACAATAATATACAAAAACAAAAATATAGGCGACGCTTGGTAGTCAAGATGCAAAGGCGCGTGAGAGTACGCGAAAGAAGAGAAAAAGAGATAGAGAAACGTCACAAAGCTCAAAAGTTGGACCATTGTGACGTGAGAAAATAGGAGAAAATTAGAAATATAGGGAGCGTTAGAAGAGCGTATCTCCAGGGGAGATACGCTTTGTTGAGCTTGAATATCTTTATTACGTCATAATGCTTTTTCAATTGCTTATTTTTCTTTCTGTGCGCCTCTTCTTTTCCTTTTCTTTTGCTTTCCGCGTATCTCCCCTGGAGATACGCTCTTCTAACGCTCCCTATATTTCTAATTTTCTCCTATTTTCTCACGTCACAATGGTCCAACTTTTGAGCTTTGTGACGTTTCTCTATCTCTTTTTCTCTTCTTTCGCGTACTCTCACGCGCCTTTGCATCTTGACTACCAAGCGTCGCCTATATTTTTGTTTTTGTATATTATTGTTCATGCTTGAATCACTTCGATAAAGGGCTATGCCCGAAACGTCAGTGGAATATTCACTTCTCCGGTGTTTTTATTTATCTACCTTGTGTCCTATTCATTTTATGCACCGACGCAGAACCATTTATTTTTACATTATATATATATATATAAAATATGTAAAACTCTTTCTTCACCCCCCCCCCCCCTCTCTCTCTCTCTCTGTATAAAGGTTTATATAATTATGCAAATGTATATTTACAGTATATATATAATTGTTGTATATAGAGAGAGACAGGTATATAGAGAGAGACAGGTATATAGAGAGAGAGGGGAAGAGAGAGAGAGCGAGAGAGAGAAAAATATAAACATAAACTATATGTACATATATTTATGGGGAGAAAAAGACAGAGAGAGACAGAAAGAGTGAACAAAGGAAAGAAAGAGATAGTGAGAAAAAGCACATATAAAATAAAGAAAATTGAGGATGTCTGGCTGCTACTAATACAGTTGGTTTTGGAGTCCCCTGTGTGTCCTCTGATGATCAAAAAATACACATTTTGGACTGACAGAGACGTCCACAGGTTAGGGAAACACATTTTTAGGTTTGTGCTGTTGTGCTGTGCCTCGTAATACTCGTACTGATTAAGAATGATTTCATTTATTTAAAAAATTAAAAAAAATTGACACTTAAAACAAAATAAAAGTGAAAGACAGAAGCTTGCTATTATTCTAGCTGTCTCCGTTGAAAGGAAAACGAAACCATTGTCAACCCGCTTAAGAGAAAGATTGAATGTTCTATATATTAGATGACTATTATTCATTCGACAAACTTCCGCTTAAAATAGAAGGAGTCATGTTTACCATGATTCAGCTGTTTAGGAGTGAGCGAAACAATGCAAGGACGTGGCTTTCATCACATAGAAACGATTAAACAGGGGTCAATTCAAATACCCCCAGACACCTGAACCAGAAACCCCCCAGATCGGGACTAGGGAAGCAAGTTCAAGGTCAAGTTCACTTTATTCAACACTTTTATTTGCAATTTAGAAATGTAAACAAACGTAATAAAGGTTACAAAATAATATCAATGTATAACATGAAAATAACACAAACAGAGAAGACAATAATTAACAAGGAAGAAATAAATCACTACATTTTCGGCGAGAAGAAAGTCCGGGCCGTATTTAAGAGTCCGTCTCCAATGATTGTCATTTTTTTCAAAATAACTACGTACATTATTTAATTATTAATTATTCAATAAAAGAGGGGAAAGGGAAATAATTTACTTACACATATTCACTCTCTCACATACACACAAACACACACTTATTGTAATTAAAATTACAATATAAGTCATCAGTGCAATCCATTTAATACGTGTATTATACATCAACATGATGTCAGTGAACTTGTACTTATGAAACGATGCCGAGATTCGAGTGCTGATAGTCAAAAGTTAACCAAATACCCTAAAGTAACAAGGATGAGAAAGACATCAGACCTAAACCGTTCAAACAACTTCATTACCAGGGACCCGTTTCACAAAGCCTTTTTTCAATGACAAATGACAAAGATCAGTGACAAATCTGCTGATAACCAATCAGAAGCGAGGATTTCAGTAGCTTATAACAACAACTGTCATTTTGTCACTGATGACAAGTTTTGTGAAACACCCCCCTGGAATGGCTATTATAAACAGGGTTTATATCACCATTGTTATACGTCAATCACACTCAGGATACGGCCAGGTAACACCTATGAGAGAGAGAGAGAGAGAGAGAGAGAGGGGGGATGGGGGGGGGGGGGGGTGGACACCGGCCCTGACAGACAGGAAATGAGATTATTATGTAGAGAGGAAAGAAAGACACAACTAAAGGAGGAGAACACGAATGAAGGAAAGAAACAGATGGAAAAATACAAGACAGTTTATACTCTTCTCAAGTTCTTGGTCAATATGTAAAACGGACTGTGACGTCATGCATAAACACCGTGAGTGGTACCGATATTTTTGCGGTCAATCCCTTTAAATATAATTTCTCCTTGAAAATACACGTAACCTTTGTGTGATATAATATGAAGTAGAGGGTGCGGCCTATTTAGTGTAAATGCTTTTTCGTCTCAATTGAGATATTTTCTGGCGTCACAAGGAGATAAACACGCTTCAATGGAACTGAATGGATATTGGATAAAAGTAATACACACACATCCCAGCGTAAAGACGATTTGTGTGTGTGTAAAGCTTGTGTGTGAGTGCTAACCTGTGTTGTAATACCTTGTGTGTTACGGCTGGAGGCAGAATAACAAAAGAATGTCGGCTGCCGAGATTTTTTTCTTTTCCTTTCCAATGCCGAGTGCGGGAGAAAAGAAGATTCACTACGGTGCATGCATTCACAGTACAAGTACGTACATGATTGTACACGCTTCGCACGCAGTTACCGGTACCTCAAAACTTTCCTTCGCTCGCTCTTGCTTTTGACCGGATCTGATTTGAACGCCGATCGGAAAATCATTACTGCATTATATCATAAGTTCATTACCTGGTGATTTATATTGACAAGGAGTATTAACGCCGCTAACCATCGGACAACTGTTGGAAGCATATAAGTTTTAAGCCAGGGGAGTTGGTAAGTTGACGTATGTTATTATTTGGATTTGTGATCTTTGCAACTTAATTTGTGGTATTTTTCAAGGAGGCGAGTTTGCTCGATCAGTCGGTAAAGTGTCTGCCTATCGGACCAAAGATCTCGGGTTTGAATCCCACCCAGGCGGATGACTGAAGCCTGCGTTGTGTGTTAACGTGCCCCTCATGGGTGTCGATCCCGGGGGGGATGGGGGGGGATATATCCCCCCCCAATATTTCAGGTGGGGGGGATGGCCTGTACAATCATCCCCCCCCCCCAATAATTCACCTCAACAACAAAAAAATTAAGAGAAAAATGAATGATGAGAGCCCGATGAGAGTAGTTAATGGTTATTACTCGCAAGATGACCATTAATATACACATTTTGCTATCTCATTTTCATAATACATACATATATACGAAGTAAATGAGACAACGGTATATGAGACAAGAATAAATTGAATTCTCGCTCCTACGGCTTCATCAGGAATTGATGATTTGCTCAATCAACAGCAAAGACGCAGCGTTAAAAAGCAACGAGCTAAATGTTAAGCGCGAAGCGCAAAAGTAGCAATCTGCAACATCAGACAACATCCTGGACAGTGTAAACATAGATGAACTCTGTGACGAATTCGTGATGAGATCGGAGACAGGGAGAAAGATATTCGGACACGACTTATGAGATAGTTCACTAGTTGTATGTTGTTTCCGTTCACCCTTTTTAAAATTCACGTCATTGTATCTGTATTTTATTTTGTTCACTCATTTTATTTCCTGATATTTCCTTAAACAAATATTTCATTTATTGGAGAAAGATTATTATGTCACAACTTATTTTTATTTTATTGAAAAGCTGATGTAGGCCATGACTTATTTTCAATTTCATACAAGTGATTTATAAATGTTCGTGATATCACATGATTTTCAACAAAATTCGCGTTTCTCCATTTCTGTTGCAAACTGACACATTCCCAAATAGCCAGGAAGAGCATATATTTTGTATAGTCACTAATGGAGCTAATTAGTGGCCGTTAACACTAACAGTAGTATAAAATTCCTTTCCAGAAGCTATTGCGACAAGCACTGCCGGCCGGAGATTATACTACCCATCACTCGGGCTGTGCATGCAAAGATTTGCGAACGAACGTTCCATACGTACATCATGTGGGGGAAACTGAATTCAGACAAGGATTAATATAGAGAACAGTACAACGAATCGTCTTCTTTCTCTAAAAATTTAGTGAAACGCGGGAGGTGGGCAACTGAATTCAGACTAGGATTAAGAGTTATAATTAAATGAAACGTCAAAGTACACGATACAAGGAATCATCTACTTTTTCTAATAATTTAATGAGACTTGAAAGCTTCCGCGCTACGCGCATGATGGGCGAAAATGATTTCAGACGTGGATTAAGAGTAATAATCAAATGAAACGTCATAGCTTCCGCGCTTCGCGCGGGAGGGGGGAAAACTGAATTCAGACAAGGACACGATACAACGAATCGTCTTCCTTCTCTAATATAATGAAACGGTAAAGCTTCCGCGCTTAGCGCTGGATGGGCGAGAATGAATACGGACAAGGATTAAGAGTAATAATTTATTGAAACGTCAAAGCTTCCGCGCGAAGCGCGGGAGGGCGGGAGGGCGGGGCGAATTGGACTCAGACAAGGACACGATACAACGAATCGTCTTCTTTCTCTAATAATTTAATGAAACTCAATTCAGACAAGGATTCAGAGTCGAGAATAGTACATCGAATCGTCTTCTTTCTTTAATAATCTAATGAAACGTCAGCTTCCGCGCTACGCGCGAAGGAAGGGGAGCTTGATTCAAACATTAAGGATTAAGAGTCAAGAATGGTACATGAAATCGTCTTCTTTCTTTGATAATCTAATGAAACGTCAGAGCTTCCGCGCTATGCGCGGAGAAAGGGGAACTTGATTCAAACAAGGATTTAGAGTCGAGAATGGTACATGAAATCGTCTTCTTTCTTTGATAATCTAAAGAAACGTCAGAGCTTCCGCGCTATGAGCGGGGGAAGGGGAAATTGATTCAAACAAGGATTAAGAGTCGAGAATGGTACATCGAATCGCCTTCTTTCTGTAATAATCTAATGAAACGTCAGAGCTTCCGCGCTACGCGCGGAGGAAGGGGAACTTGATTCAAACAAGGATTTAGAGTCGAGAATGGTACATGAAATCGTCTTCTTTCTTTGATAATCTAAAGAAACGTCAGAGCTTCCGCGCTATGAGCGGAGGAAGGGGAAATTGATTCAAACAAGGATTAAGAGTCGAGAATGAAACATCGAATGGCCTTCTTTCTGTAATAATCTAATGAAACGTCAGAGCTTCCGCGCTACGCGCGGAGGAAGGGGAACTTGATTCAAACAAGGATTAAGAGTCGAGAACGGTCCAACGAATTGTCTTCTTTCACTAATAATTTAATGAAACGTCAAAGCTTCCGCGCTTCGCGGGGGACCCAACCCCCTTCGCGCGCTCTGTAAGTGATTCGCACGCTTTGCGTGCTCACTATCGCCCCCCTAAAATGAAATCCTGGCTGGCGCTTGGGGAGGGGTGAAACCTGCCACACGCTTCTACCTCTTGGTTGCTTTGATCTATTGCCGAAAATATTTTGGCACCTATCATCCCCCCCAACCACGGATACAAATCGACACCCTTGGTGCCCCTCCCCTTGTTTCATAGACATAGGCTAAGTTATTGGAAGACACTCCGTCCGTCCATCGGATAGGACGTTAAATGGAGGCCCCGTATACAGAAGAGTCACCACCCTTGCACTCTTCGTATAAGAGTAGGGGGAAACCCCGGTGTATTGGTATACCGGCCTGCACACCCCAATCAGGCCGAGTATATACGGCATCTGCACAGAATTACGTTAGAAGCCATTGCCAAATGCCCCATTAATCACTTTTTCGGGGGTGGCTCAGGGCAATTAGGAAAGTCAATTTGGCTGAACGGGTACTCAATTACATGAATATGATTTGTTATATACTGAATGCCGATGAATTCCGTTTCAGCCATTCAAGTAATACATAATTGCGCTTCAGGCTGTTTACCTTAATCGTTTACTATTACCCCCCCCCCTTAGGCCTATACGTCTACAACTTTCAGTGTCATAGTAATAAAAGTAAAAGGAGACAGGATGTATATGTAAATATATATTTAATGTATATATTTCAACTTGTTTAATTATTGTTATTGGTGTATATTTAAAAAGTTTGAATAAAATCATAAGTAGTCACCCGACTGCAGATCATAAGGCACGGGGTTCAAGTCCCGCCATGGCACTAATGCCCGTAGACAAGACGTTAAGCTACATTTGCCACTCTCCACCCAGGTGTAAATGGGTACCTGATATGCTTGAGCGCTATTTACTTTGGCAGCTCGGCTAAAAACAGTGTAATATTATATGTGTAGAGCGCTATGAGCGTCAGAGCCTGGCGGAAACCGGCGCTATATATTATATCCACATTATTGTACATATATATCGTACAAATGCAGAACAGAGTGTCGTCTAATATAGAGCTCACAACATCATATAATATACACACGATATTAGCATGGTTTTAACCTCTCAAGCGCTTTCGATTTATTCTTATACATATTATAATTATATACATGTGTGTATGTATTAAGTAATTCAAATTATAAGCAAAGAAAAATAACCACCTGTTGTGATTCAAGATTTAACCCTAATAAGGCCGGGCTATTTGAAGTCTTACTACGGCCGGGGGGGGGGGGGCATTATGGCCCCCCTAAGATCTCGGCCGTGAAACGGTCGATCTCCGCGAAAATTTGCACGCATGTCAGGTGAAGTGTATAGAACAATATGATAATTTCAATTTTTTGAAAAAAATCCCTCATTTGCATATTTATGGTAATTTATGCAAATAACGTCATAAAATCACATTTTTACCCATAAATCCTATATTATTCATATTTAAGCATTCTTTTTCACTAGTCATTAGACCATTTGGAACAATAATACGACAAAAAAAATTGGAAGAGCCAGCTTATTCCTTATGTTATCTCTTGTTTTGATAATTTCTTATGTATTTCATTGTTTTTTTAAACTTATTTATGTTATTGTTTTTTTTTCTTTTTTTCATTTCTTCCTACAATTCAACTATTTTGACTCCCAAAACAACCACCTAAACTTTAAACAAGACCCAATAACCAATGTTTGATCTATTTTTAGGAAAAATGACATTTCCATATGTTTTGTACACAAATCACAAAAATGAGCGATTTTCGGGCTGACATGCAAAGACAAAAGGTCACGTGACCTTGTAACTATAGGTCCGATTTTTTTTTTTTTTTTTTTTGAAGATGCGCAAGACTCTAAAGAAAAAAGTCAGCGAGCGGCGAGGCGCCATCCATATGCGTTCTCGAACAATCAGAAAAATCGTGGAGGGGGGGGGGGGGCCATAATGCCCCCCCCGGCCTTATTAGGGTTAAGATTAATTTATACATTTTAAAGCTTCGCAGCTAGATGGCTCAATTCCCATGATGTTTTACAGATACATCTTATAATAACTATATAAGAGCAAAATTACAATGAATATCCAAAAATCTAGAAATACAAAATATCTGTGGATTTGTAACCGATTCTAAAAAATATTTGGGATTTTAGCTAGTTAAATAACATATGGTTTGTGCCCGTTACACACAAATAAATATTCATAAAATGTGATATCCGATAAATGGTTTGGAAGAGTGACATTTATTATAGGACAATTGATACTTTCAATACTGTATATTAAAGTTTTTAAAGAAATACTACGACCTGTATCAGCCCATAGTGCTTAAAAAGTCGTATTTGAAGAAATTGGAACACGTTTTATCACCGAGGGAAGAAGTGGATGGATGGATGGATTTTTAATAGACAAGTGACAAGACAGGTTAATCTTCCTGATGGAAAGTGGAATTATGTGCTTTCGAAGCAGCCACTTTAAAACGTTTTGCGATAGATGAGAGCCTGGATGTGGGAATATTTAGTTTATATTAAAGTTGTGAGTTTTTGAGCGCAGGTACTATAGGAGCTGGTTTGGAGGGTGTTTTAACTTTAACATTCCACGCCCATGTGTCGTAAGTAAAGCAGGAACGTGTATCATAACCTTACTCGATCCATGAATGGGATTATTACAGGGGTCATCCATGCATTTTATAAAGATGACCAAGATCAAAAGACTCTCTCAGAATCTGGGAGGCAACAAAAGGGATTAGCTGATCTTCTATTTTATCACCATCGCTGAGGAATGTTTGGAGCCGTTTCAGAGAAGTAATCTTATGATTAACCTACAGTATGTTGAAGGTCTAGATGCCTACTTCTCTTAGTAGATATTATGACTGCCTGCATTTTTCTTCTTCCCTGGTTCCTATTTTGATATCTGATTTTACTTTAATAATAAGGGGTTTCCACTTTTTATTCGATGTTTCTGTTTTTTATGTGGGTACAAAGAAAAGCCATTGGGTAAATTTTAATTTTGTCTTAAATTTTGCAATAGATTCCTACTGGAAACATGTGGGTAAATAAACTGTATAACTGTGCCTGCATTTCTTCTTTTTCTTGATTCCCACTTTCATATCCGACTTTTTCTTTTAATGAAGAGGTTCCACTTTATTAGATGTTTCTATTTTGTTTGTCTGTACAAAAGACAGCCATTGGTTAAGTTTTGACGACAAGTTAGGAATAATATGTGATAATTTTGTTATCCTATTTCCTTAATTAATAAATGAATAAATAGTTTATAAATTTCTTATCATATGCATGTATTTCTTATCAGCTAAATGTCAATTATGTATCTCATTGTAATCAATCAATGTATCATTCATTTCAGTATGTTGTAAACTATTTTCATATGTATTGTTTAATGCTATTGTATGTGTTAAACTGTTGTATATTCAACTTGCTTTTTATTTATGTGCAATGGACCTTGTAGCAGATTAGCCTTGTGCTAAACAAGTTATCCAATAAAGTCTACTACTACTACTACTACTACTACTCATGTTATTGTGGATATAACCATGGACGTACCCATGCTATAACTGACCCTGTATTTTTCTTCTTCCTTGAATCCTATTTTGATCATCTGATTTATTATTTTGCTTAAAGGGAGGAGATTCCATTTGTTTGATATATTCTCCTTTAATATGTGTGTACAAAGAAAAGCCACTGGGTAAACTTTGACGAAGTAATTTAAGTTGTGCATTTTATCATAACGTGCAAAACTTAAATTTAAAAATATCATGTCTTTGTTTTTCTTTTAATAATGTAAACTGAGCCTTGTTGAAGACCAGCATTTTTATGTGTGTCATACATGTACATTTAATTTTATTATAAATCACCGTTCATGTAATGAAATTGTTTGCTAGCTGAACTGAGAGACTACTACAGAAATATATAAATTAATAAATAACTAGATGAGGAGGGGCTTCCATTTTTCTTCTGTAGGCCTACATAACAGAAAACACTATACGTTAAGCGGTGTATCAATATAGGATATACAATAACCTTTTCAAAGGAGAACTCAAATAGTTTTGATCGAACCCTCTGAAGTGGAGTATAGAGTCAATAGGATCTGAAGACTACAAGGAAAGGTTACAATAATTACCATGAACCCATGACATTTTCAATTCAGTACACAACTCAAACAAAGGATTATTGATATAGTAACAAATCGTTGGCGCTATTCAAAGGAATGTATAAGTGGAGAAGATAAACACTGTCTGGGTGGATTTTCATCGCTTTCAATAACATATAAAACACGAACAAATATGTTGTACTGCTGATAACAATTTTGTTAATGAAACGAAGACACAAACAAAAGATATTTTATTTATATAAAGCAAGAGAAAAAGAAATGTAAATAAACTTTAAAGTCGAGAAAAATTAGTAGAATAGTTACGAGTGACATTTAAATCAAGAGATGGATCAGCAGTGTCCTAGGCGTGTTTTGAAAATGCTCAGGGAAGGGGATATGTGAATGAAAGTTGGAAGCGTGTTGTACAGTTTTGTAGCAATGAATCAATATCATCTTCATCATCATTATAGTCACCATGATGTGCGGGGCAGGTTGGAAATGACCTCAAATCTACAGATTTATCTTACATTTCGGCCCCTATTCTTCTACTTCAGGTATAGGCCCGATCGTAGGGCCAAGATCATGTTTAATAAAAGGAAAACTTTTAGACTTCCAACCAACGTTCTTTTTAAAGTCCGATTGGGAGGATTTTGATTTGAAGACCAGTGTCGGGTTTAAATTATACAGTCAAACCTGTCTTTTGAGGCCACCTAATGAAAACACAAACAGGTAAAAAATTGCCTTTCTCGATATGTCTGTGTATAAAATTTGCAAAATCTTTAGCAATTCACCCAGCATGCCAGAACTGGCTACCTCCAAAAAAAGAAATTAGAATATCATTACGTCAGACTCCTACATATCATAATTTCAAATGCAAAACCAATCGCTTCAAAAACAGCCCCTTACCATATTTGATCAATCTAATTAACCATAATTAAATGCTTTTTTAACTACGTGTTAAATTTCAAACACAGTACTAGTCTTCACCTCAGTCGTCTTTAGTCTTAAAATCCAATGTATTCATTCTAAACGAGAGTATAAAACTTTCTTTTGTTATTCTTAACGTGTAATGTTATTTTGAATGTATTTTTAACAAACTTTTTAACGTGTAAATATTTAAAAATGCAACCTGTCACTTTATTATGTCAACATGTACACATGAATAATCCAGCTTCTGCTGCTTTTCATGTAAAATAACAATTATTATCATGCATGTATTTTAAAATTACATAATAAACAATTATTGAATTGAATTGAATTGAAATGTCCTTAGCACACATTCTTTTCTACAGGAAGGCAGTGTGTATGCCCGCTATATGCAGGTGGTCTTTATTATATAGAGAGGTGTCCACTATGGCAGGTTTGACTTTATTAGAATACATACCATATTTTCTTTCACGAGATCGAAATATCACGGATCTCACTTTTTTGGTGATTTTTCTTTTAAACCATCGACCGTCTCTAAATCCCCCACTATATCCATCATGGTATATTTTCACGAAACCGTCGTTAGTACAAGTTCACCGACATCCCATTGAAACACGTGTTAAACAGTAACTTCTTGGTTAAACCTAATACACGTATTTCAATGGGATGTCGGGGAACTTGTACTTGTGACGGTTTTGTGAAACGCTGCCCTGTTTCCCAGTATTTACAATAGGGACTTTTAGATTTGCGTGGACTGATACGTGTGACGTCCATTCAAGGCAGTGCATTAAAAGGACGTCGATCGTAGCAATCCCCATTGTCTTCGTGCGAATCTAAAAGTCCCTAATGTAGCTTGATAAACTCCATTGCTCCATGTGGCTCTATTCTTATACATGTAGGTGAGCAATCTCCATTCATGCAGCCAATGGAACGTCAATGTCCTTTGTATTTTGTGAAAGAATGACTCAGTACTAACTCGTTATCAAGAATACATATCAAGTACGGGGACACAGTTTATTGAAGTAAACTTTTGTCTGGATTTTGGCCTGAAAGGGTTATCCATTTATAATTCTGCGTTGGGTGTGCCTTTTATCTTCTTGCCATTAATCTCAGTTTGTGGACATCCCATCATAGAAACGCGTGTTAATTCTATATAACAAGTGTTCCATTTATTTGATAACTATATTATGACGGTTTCGAAAAACAGGTCCTGGGGGTGTTTCATTTTAAGGCTACAAATGGCTTTCCATAATGTTTAGGTCCAACTTAGAGATACGTTCAACTTAGGATCTTTGTGAAACAGCCCCCTGGACTTACAACCCTTGAGCCCACAGGACAAGGGGTGAAGCATAAGGTTGAGTTAGGATAAGGGTAAGATACACGGCGTACCACACGCAGGGTTAGTTTTGGAGTTGGTTTTAGGGGCAGTTTTGTAGCACCCAAAGTCCTAATTTTCTGGGTTTTCTTCTTCTTTTATTCTTCTAGCTTCTTTTTTGTTAATGCCCAGGTGCCACAAGGCAGGAATAGTATACAACAGGTTTCAAGCACAAAAGAACGTTATGATAATATTGTATAGGTTGCAGGAATGTTTGATGATCATGACATAATTATGTAGGGCCTAATGATGATGATGATGATTACCGTTGTTGTGGTTTCTGTTGCTGTTGTTGCTTTTCGGCTTTACCAGCTCTTCTCAATTCGTCTTCTCCTTTATTCTCATGTTTATTTCTTATTGATAGTGTTATTTTTATTATCATTAATATATATTTTTAATTATAGTAATGAATATTATTGATATCATCATTATTATTATTATCATTATTGATATCACCTTTCTTGTTCTTATTTATAATGATAACAATGTTTTCATATTTGTGTCGTCCCTTCTTATGTAGGCTAAGTCATCATCATCAGCATCATCCTGCGTAAATGCTGCTATTGCTGCAGCTGCGATTCACAATTAAAGAAGCATCGTATATCACGTACTTACTTACTTGGGTATAATTGGTGTAGAGACTGGAAGCTTAGCTTATTTTGTCCCTCTTTACTGTTACATCCCGTCTCAAGTATGGTTTAAACTTAATTTGATTGTTTCTCCAATACCTTTCTAGGGATGACTTGAATTGGTTAATAGTGACAACATTGACTACTTCCTAAGGCAGGGCATTCCAATTATTTACACTCCTTATTGAGAAACTATACTGCTTAAGTCTTGTATTGAAACGTTGTTTGACAATCTTGAAATTATGGCCTCTTGTTGTTGAGCCAGTGGCTAGCTAGTTGGAAGAATTTTGAGGGATTCACTCTGTCAAAGCCTCTCAGGATTTTGAATATCTGTATCTGGTCTGCTCTTTGTCTTCTGTAAGCCAAAGTAGGTAGTTGTAGTTCTCTAAGTCTGTCTGGGTATGCTTTTTGTTTTAGCTCAGGAAGAAGTCTGTTATCATGTTATCATCATCATCATCAACATTATCATCATTAGCATATATTACCATCATTATTACTTACATTATTGTTATTCTTGATACCGTCATATATGGTGATGGTACTGATGCCACTGTGGTTTTTTCCACCTCCTAATCAGTCATTCCAGTTCATCCACCGTTCGTCATTTTCCAGTTCTGCTATTGCTGCTTGCAGCTATATATTAAACGCTAGGATAATTATCATCATCATGATTATCATCATCACCACCACCCCCACCATCGTCATCAACATCATTACCACTACCACCACCATCATGGTCAATCACCTACATCACCACTACCACTATCACCAGCATCATCACCACCACCATCATCGTCCTCAACATCATCACCACCACTATCATCGTCCTCAACATTATCACCACCACTATCACCAACATCATCACCACCGCCATCATCATCATCAGCATCATCACCACCACCATCATCATCATCATCAATATTATTAATACAATCAAACCTGCTTTAGTGACCACCTGTCTACAAAGACCACATTTTTTGCTTCCCTTGAAAATGGTTTCTCATTAAAACGTGTACTAAAGGAACCTGTCTACAAAGACCACTTTTTGTGTTTCCCTTGAGCGGTCGCTATGGACAGGTTTGACTGTACATGTACTAAAGTCATTTACGATTGTGATAATGATATAATTTTTCTTCTTTTCATCTCCTCTATGAATTTGCAGTCATCAGCACACATTCATCATGGGCAAACCATGCTGCCGCTGCTGTAGCTTCGACTCACTCGGATGCAGACTCAGGACGCTCAAAGTCTTCGGCGCCCTCCTCTTCATCTTCGGGACGGTGTTCGCCCTCGCCGGCATCGCCATCGGATTCCTCTCCGACCTCTATTTCGGAGTCGTCTCTCTCCCCGATGTCTTCCCCGAGTACATCCTGTATGCCTACTTAGTGGTCACTACTGGAATCGTGGTAGGTGTAACATTATTTGTTCGTTTGTCTGGTGGTGTTTTTGTTCGTCAAAGGAATTGGAACCGGTAATAGCAAGTAATAGCGAGTTTTGTTTTCAAATGTTTTAATTGCTTTTTTTAATAAATATTACCGTGACGTACGATTTTCCAAATGTATTTCTTTTGTTATATACATATATTGTACATCATCATCAATAGTGATCTGTCAGTATGACAGGTTCAGTGACCCAAATAGAATTCTACATCAAGACAGTGTCTCTCTAAGTACCTCGGTCTTGAGCCATCCGTTTCAGCATTTCATATCCTGTTGCTCCACATCCATGTTGTACATACAGTCAGGCGCGTACGCAGGGGAGGGGGGGGGGGGGGGGGGGTTGGGGGGTTAACCCCCCCCTTTGGTTTTTTATGTGTGTATTTTTTAGCAAACCCCCCCCCCCCCTTTTGCGGTTTTTTTTTTTTTTTTAATTAAAAAAAAAAATGCCAATGGTTGACCTAAAAAAGTGACCTTACCCCCCCCCCCCCCCCCCCCTACGGAGCAAAATGTCAAATTTTCAAATTTCGAGACCAAAAAAAAAAAAAAATGTCCTCTTACCCCCCCCCCCCCCCCCCCCCCTTATTCAGCGGCTGGCTGAGTCGTTGCGAAATTTTCGGCCCAATTTCAAAATGTTAAACCCCCCCCCCCCCCCTTGAAAAAATCCTGCGTACTAAATATTACCAAGCTTTGTTATTCTTTAAGTATGTGAATAATTAATTTGCCCCGATTTGTGTTTCTTGAGAATGTGATATATTAAAAATTACATCTAAAATTAAGTATCCACCAAAGGCTCTAATTGAACCATCCAACCCATCTTTCTTGAGTTACGAGCGACACACACATAAAACACTTCAAATTTACAAGGGCTATGAATAACTGAGTCGTTCCTGTTCCTTCAAAATGGATTCATCCAGTGTAATCTAATGTATTATTCTTGATTTTAGGCACTGGGAACAGGATTAGCTGCTGTATACATCTCTAAAACAATGAGTGATGACGACTGCGTAAGTATTTCTCCCGTGATGCCTATTTAACATCTCTCTAATTTCTCTGTTTCTCTTTCATTTTTTTATTGATCTTTCTCTCACCTGTTGCACTCCTTTTCTGCTTTATTTGTTATAAACTTACGTGTCGATCTTTTATACTCATCTGAAACCCCCAATTCATTTCACAAATTAAACCGTGTCCAAAATAAATGATTGTAATTATGAAAAACTTTTATTTAAATTGTGAATAGACTGAATGTAACGTACAAGCCTATGTACGGGTGTAGGCCTACATTAAAAAGGGATTAAAATGCTATTAGACAGTAATGATTCATCAGAAAAAAGCACAAATCATTGAGTCAAATATATTATTTACACATATGGTGCTAATTAAGCCATAACACTTAATTTATGGTGTTCTTCTCGTGATGTTTTAAACCTGATATATTATATACATTATTATTATCTGTATAATTGAAAGTATGTTATTGACGGAGTCTTAAAAACGCTTCTGTTATGATCTCTATCATGATATTTATACAGAGTACACGCGGTCTCGCCATCTTGGCACTCCTCACCATCATCTGCTCGCTGGCTACAGTGGGAGTCCCAGCATGGCCGCTCTACGAAGGCGGTTATTTCCTTGAGATCCCGGCAGCACAGACATCCATGAATATGACGACTTCTGTCGCCGCGACTACAACTCCATTCCCAGTGACAGATGCACAGACACCCATCATCTTTGTAGTAAACCCTAACGCGACCGTCACGGATGGGACATCGATCGACACGAATGGGACATCGATCGACACGAATGGGACTGCAGCTAATGAAACCACATCAACAAACGCAACCGTCAGCAGTAACTCTACATCTAATGAAACGTCGACTATGTCCACAGGTGGTGCCAATATGACGTCATCAAACATGACGTCATCAAATATGACGTCAGACAATATGACGTCAGACAATAGCACGGATGCCGTATCTACCCCCGCTAGCAACAATACAGTTACGAGCGACTTGACACCAATGACTACGCAAGAAGTTACGCCTGGGACCACAGAAAACTATACAACTGGGAATTCGACTGCCTATGTCCCCACGCGGGAACCGATAGATTATGATGAATGGTTATTAGTTGTCGCTCCTTTTGGGATCATTAGTATCTTCGCCTTCATTTTCGTCTTTTTCTGTCTCTTCATATTCTGTATAGCGTGCTGCTGTCCGGAGCGATCAGAGGTGAGGAATTGTTTCATTGTTTTTCCACAATATTTCTGTTTTCTTCTCATGTTTGGGGTTCAAATACTTTCCCCGCAATATAGCAACTCTTTAATTCAGTAAACGCATTGAATGTTTTTATTTTCATCACCCTTTTTTCTCCGTTATATACTTGAAATTTCCTTTCATTTTGCTCTAGCTAGTCTACATACTGAACTAGATATTTTCTATTCTAATTATTACCCTTTTAATAATAAGTATTCCAACTTTTCAATTTCCAAACACTGCTGTCTTTAATATTCATTATCATTCAAACCCTCTTCATATAACGATTGCTTCCATATTATCTTCGTAGTTTTGTTTTGTTCATACCCTTTTTTTTTGTTCCCGTCCCGCCGTTGCATGAGGTGCGCAAATCTATTCAATGATAGCTTTATATGACTATCGTGTTTAACATAATTATGCAAGGAAAACCTTATCAAAACTGTCTTTATTTTTTTTTTTAACGCTCTCAGTTACCAGATGAGGAATGGGTAAGAAAGTGAATATTTTTCTTGAATAACTGCATGTCTCAGCGCTGAAGTTATGTGTTAAACAGAAAAAGTAATATAAATGTCTAAATTTAACGTGTTCTTAAAGGGAGGCTTTACTACTTCAGCAAGAAGGGATTAGACCACCCAGTGAGCCATCGAGGTCACTGTGACAGGTGGCTATCTCATTAACTCAGCTCTCATTTAACATAAGAAAAAGAGGATCAAGGGGGACCAACAGGCACCGATTTGGGAAGTTTTCTATATAGAGGGAGCAAGTAGCTACAAGTAGGACGGTGTGCCTTTAAAAGAATGTGGTTTATGAAACAAATGTTTTATGATGTTTCTGATAGAAGAGAGCAATATCTTTATAAAAAACATGTAAAATACATACCTATTTTCCTCTCTCTCTCTCTCTCTCTCTATATATATACGGGTATAATATGGGTGTGTGTGCGTGCGCGCGCGCGCGTGTGCGTGTGTGTGTGTGTTATCGTAGTTTTTAGCTTGTACAGTGGAAGGTCATTGCAATGACGTTCTCGTCATTTTCTCTTCTTCTTGTTCATATTGCTTCCGATCGCCCTTTCCTCAAAAAACCTGAATTTCATAAATGCTATGTGGTATATAATATTCTCATTCCATTGGATACGTATTTTAACGAGGGTACCGCCACCCACTCCCCCGAACCCTCATCAAAAGGTAAATACACATGTATATGGAGAAGTGAGAGAAAGAAAGATGACGGAGAGCAAAAATGAATGTGTTTTGCCAAGTACTCTTCCCTATTCTCACACACCCATGCACGTTAAATGAGACAAAATAATGCTTGATTTAAACAAACAAAAACTCACAAAAGAGACTAAAATATTATGTCTATAATTATTTATCCTTCTTTTCGTCAATTAAAACTTACATCCAAATACCAATTTTCCTTTTTATTTCTCCTCACAAGTATAATTTGTACATTAACGTTCTTTTATTTCACATTTTATTTCTTCTTCTCTCCATTTTCATTTTGCGAAACAGATCGTAGATGATATCGATTTGTACAAGAGTTAGGCTTGCCGGCGTCTGGACGAAACAGATGGTAGCAACGGTCGGTATATGTCACCTCATTGTATACGATCGTAAACAGCAAGTGAAAAAATGACATCACATCCTTTGTAGTTGTTGTTACCCTATATTATTATTTTATTTTTATTTTAAGTACTTCAATTTCTTTTAAATTTCCCATGCAATAAGAGTCTGTTTTAAATAAATCAACATTATTTGTATATAATATGGTCGCGAAGACATTCGAAAAATGAATTTATTTCAATAATTCGATTAGCCTTCACTTGTCCATCACATCTTGACACTGGGCCTATATGGGTCTTATGGGTTTTTACATTGGGCTATTTAATTGTCCTTAAATCGAATTTGTCTTCGCATCGCGTGTTCATGAGCGAATATGCATGATTTCATAGTCAATTTCAGGCTAGTTGGTTTTTCTCGTTGGAAAACTTTCATTGCCCTAGTATTTTTTACTCTTTAACTCGACTGGTCTGGGACTATTTTATGCGGTGGTTGGGTTTCAAAAGGGGGATAATAAGTTTAAAACCACGCTGCAAGTGTCTTCCGCCATAGTCTTAGTGAAATGTTGAACTAATCAATATATACGGTGTTTATGAAAAGGGAATGGCATACCATAAGTTTTAAAACCACGCTGCAAGTGTTTTTTCACGCTATGTGTAACTAGTGGAAATGTTAAACTAAACAATGTATTTGCTGTTTATGAAAATAGAATGGTACATTAACATATGTAATATTTATTACAGTTTAACCATTTATTACAGTAACTGAGATGAGCGACAGTAATAAACATTTTTTGTTTGCATTATAACTTAAACAAATTGCAATAATATATTTTATTGGACATTATTGTATGATAACAGTATGCTATTGCTCCTGTTATGTTATTTTCGCCGGTTTTCACTTTGATTTTTAAGCTCTTTAAAAGAATAATCTTCGATAAAACTGTCCATGTTCTGAAGTTAATTAGTGACATTATTGTACCCCTTTTTTCTCTTATTGTTAATTTGTTGTACTCAATAATGTTAAATTGCCAAGGTCTTTCAGAAAATAATTTAATTGCAATGTTACTGAATCTTGCCCTTTCCACGGGAAAGTGCTAACAATTGCTACACTCGGAAGAAGAAAAAAGGAAAGAAAGTGGGCACTACGGTATATTTAAAATTAAGATTTGAAAACTGATATTTAGCATAAAATTATCTTTCCTACATCGAAATTAACATAAATAAATCGTCTTTTAGCTGGTAGGCAATTGAAATTATTATAGCGTACATGTAGGAGGGGGCATAGCCATTTAACAAGAAACGGGTCCCCGAAGGAAAGAAAAAAGAAAAATGGGGCATCTGGCCATTCCTACGGCTTTTCCATGATTTTGGGGGAAATATGTCATTCCAAACAACTACGAATAGAAACAATCGATAGTTTTAGTTGCCCCGGATGTCCCATGTAAACATCCATAAGTATATATATATATATAGTGAACGAAAGAATAAGCTAAAGGAACAAAATAAGTTGGGGAACATAGGAGAGGTTGATTTAATTATGAATAGAGACAGTTTAAGTTTTCGATTTAATTTTCAATAGCGCTCGAGCACTACGGTGCATTTTAGATTTAATGGGACAACATATTAATTATACATTTTTATCACTTATGTTATTGAAAGACGCAATATTATATTATATCAACTTCACATTGAGTCATCAAGAAATCTTAACTGTCGATGGAAATAGACAACCCCCATTCCCCAAGTGTCCAAAATTGCATTTGGGCGGTTAGAAATACCAATATGTACATGTATGTGGCGATGTATAAGCGTTTATGCCTGCAAATTTAACAATGTCTGGAACAAGTTGCTAGACGTAGGCCTGCACACATTGGATAGTTACAGCGTGATCTAAGAGGGACATTGCAAAAACCAGGAAAAGTGCTTCCAACATTTTGCTTCATTATTTTTATCACCTTTTTTTTTAAAGGAAATGTAGATAGTCAGAGATGTTTTCGACTTTATACCAGCAATTTGATGGTAGATTATTATTCATGGGAACCAAAAAGGGCATTACCTCTGTTTAACAAATACAAAGCGGAACAAGGGGCTTCTTAACAAACTTAAATACATTTGTTGGTGCAAATCTGTTATATGAGTATATTGCGTATTTATATTTTATGGTGAATGTTTTTTTAATTTGTATACAATTTTGAAAATTTGAATAAAAATGTATAAATATGTAAACATGTACTATGTGTCGGAGGTAAAAGGGAAATAAATAAATGATATCATTTTTATGGAAATAAACTCGCATTTCTGCATCATTAAATACAAAAGGACGAGAGAAGTGAATGGCTATTTGAAGGCATTTAAAAAAAAAAAAATACTCAAAAAAAAAATTGAAAAATGACAACCTGTTAAAGCCCATCTGTACTAGTTTGGCCAGGGGGATTATACCTCCCTGATAGGTCACTGACAGGTGGTTATCTCATCAAATCAGCTCTCAATTAAGATAAGAAAAAGAGGATCATGGGGGACCAATGGTAACCGGATAGGCATTGTTTGCTATATAGAGGGCGCAAGTAGCTATAAGTAGTGCAATGGGGCATTTTTTAAAGGGTTCTAAAGGAGGGTTCTAAATGACATTTATGTAATTCAGTATATGTTCAAGAAAGAGAGAGAGAGAGAAAGGGGAAGAAGAGAAGGTAGGGAGAGATAGAGAGAGATAAGGTATTAAAGCCTTAAGTCCACTCCAAAAATAATTTTCCTTTAATAGATGCAGAAAACAAGAGAATATGGAGCAAAACAAATTTGAGTAAAATCGGATATCTAATAAGCTAAATTTGAAAAATCACTACACAAATTGCCAATTTGGTTATCAGTTTGTGACGTCCTTTGCCCAGGGTATATGATCTGTATCGCGTGCATGATATTTCACAAGATATTTAATCAACAGACTAGATTTGATACTATTTTCTGAATATTGTATATTCATAATCATTGATTTTTATATAAATAGTTGATCCAAATTCCCTTTATTCATGAATTAAAAAATTACTCTATATTAGTTTATCCACACAAAAACATAGGGTATATTATTATTAATAGAACTTGGATTTTTAGGGGTTTTATTGGAAATTTTTATTATCAATATAAAGAAAACAATTGTTGGATAGCTGGGCAATGACGTCACAAACTCATGAGTGAGTTGCCAATTTGTCTAGTGATTTTCAAAGTTGTTCATGTTATTACAAATTCATAATTTTCTAAGTAGTTATCCGATTTTGCACAAACTTTTTTTGATTGGTTTGTCTGAATTTTTGGCTTCTATTGAAAGTAAGTTATTTTTTGGGGAGTGGACTTGCCCTTAAGCACAACATGTATTTGTTTTTTACTGATAATATTACAACATAAAGGTATTTCATCAACAAAACACAAACAATGACTAAAAGACAATATTTCTTTGAATTAGTAAATCAAACTTTATTGAAAGTATAGTTTACATACAAAAAATCAGCAAATTTAATCATTATTGTTAGTGTGTGATTTGTATTATAATTTCCAAATTGTCACCATAATCCCTGTAAATTACGATAAAGGCATTATTTGTTTTTGATAAATGAAGAGCAATTATATAAGGGAGGTCTTGTGTTTAATCATTCATCAAAGGGAAAATAAAAGGCAAATTGCTACCGCCTGGTTGGTAAAACTATAATAATCAGAAATGAAAAGATTAAAAATAATTGAGAATGGAAATGTTGATTATGGAGGCATCTGAAAAGCAATCTTATGTGTGTGTGTGGGGGGGGGGGGGGGGTAGGGCATTACTACTAATATACAAAGAAAGAGAAAGCATACAAATTATTGTATAATATTACACTTCATCTTTACACAAACTTAACATTCTCATTTAAAGTGATTCCAAACTGATGAACTTTCTCAAATTCTGCCTTAGCATATTGTTTATTGCTCAGCACCATCTCATGATCAACTTGCCAACAGTGCACACAACCAAATACCTAATTCCTTCTCCACAGACAGAGAACTTGGTGCAAGAGTCAACAGCGCAGCTAGGGAAGAAGCAAGTTATGGGGCCATACTGCTACGTTCAGCCCCACAGCTCTAGTTTGGCCAGGAGGGACACTAGATCTCCCTGCATGGTCACTGACAGGTGGTTATCTCATCCAATCAGCTCTCAATTAACATAAGAAAAAGAGGATCATGGGGGACCAATGGTAACCGAATAGGCATTGTTTACTATATAGAGGGTGCAAGTAGCTATAAGTAGTGCAGTGGGCTTTAAGGTATGATTCTAAGGCAGAGTGAAAATGAATCCATTTGAATAGTGCCTACATGTGGATCAATAAAAATATACTTTGAAAATAAAAATGGAAAGATAAAATCAAGAAAACATCACAAGCGATATAAAGACAAATTGTTGCCAAATTAAAATTCATTATCAACATAAAAAAGGGCAATTAGGGATAATATAAAGATGATAAAAGATAACATCTACATAATGTAATTAATAAAGCATTCAGTTTCAATAGTATGTAGAAATTTAATACCATAAATGAAAAGTCCTCATTACTTTACAAACTAAAATCTTTATCTCTGAACATTTCCAGACATTTTCAAAGCTTAATTTTCTCAAAATGAATGTTGAATCAACCAATACAATATAATATTTTTATGGTGCTGCATGCACCATTACAACTACACTTTAAAGCATTCACATGGTAACATTTTGGTGCAAAAGAAAATTTATATTTTTATGAAGCTTGTTATAACTTGACAATAGATATCACTCAGTTAGATAACGCAGATACAAAGTAGTCTCTGGTCCACAGCTCGTCATGTAATATTGATTGCGAGGATCCTAATCAGTATATTTCACTCCTTGTCATTTTTAAGGTTATATTGACTACGTGGTCAAAAGAGTATATTTCGGCCTCATAGAATAAACAAGCAACCCTGTGGGTACTCGTTGTTTGCAATGTCTTAGACCTGCGCATTTGACGCGTAAGCCTGGATGGCCCGGAAAGAAGAAAAAAAGGCATTAGATCGCTATTACCCTTAATTGTCAACAAACAAAGGAATAATCAAGGCCATTTAATAAAAAAGATAATAATTGGATAGGGGGTGTTATACACATTTTATGGACGATAAGGAAGTTAAATTGTCACTAGTGATCATATTTTCCCGAAGCGCAGAAAAATATGACCCCTTGAGAAAATATACTGCCTTGGGGAGTCCAAAGAATGTTTTATTACCAAACCCTAATGGTTAATATCTGTATACAGTGTCATACAATGTGAAGTGCATAAGTATATGTAAAGCGCTAAGAGACACCGTAGACGTATTAAAGCCCATCTGTACTAGTTTACAGGAGGAATTAGACCACCCTGTAAGGTCACTGACAGGTGGTTATCTCATCAAATCAGCTCTCAATTAACATAAGAAAAGGAGGATCATGGGGGACCAATTGTCATCGATTAGGCATTTTGGGCTATATAGAGGGCGTAGTAGCTATAAGTAGTGGTGCTTTAAGCGCCACATTATAAAGCAGAATATTATTATTAGTAGTAGTAGTATTAAATGATATCAATAATAGGAAGCAATCGTACAGCAAAACTCTATCAATGTTTCAGCGAGCTTTTGTAGATCGGCCGCTCCGTCGCCTCTCCGGCTCGGGTTCGTTCTCGGATGGACCTCGTCTTCTGGTTCGTCTTCCTGCCGGTTCCGTCTTGTCAGGGGAGGTCGATGATGTCGGTTGGGAGTCTGCTGGTGGTCGACGACTACCCTGTTTTTGGCCAGCCCGAGGCGAGGTGATATTCCACAGTCTGGGCTTGGGAGCTCTGAAGAAAAGATAATTACCACATCAACATGATGGTTTGATATAATTTCTACTGGGATCAATCAATTAACTTTCTTATTAGCTGAATCTGATTGAACCACAATATATGATTACTTTTTAGTTATGAATTTTAATTTTCCTTCTTTGTCAAAATTGTCATGATCTTTACGCTTCCCTTGTTATCGTATGATCATGAAATGGGAAGGTATCTTGCTTTGTATAATCTATTTTCAGTAATCTATCATAACTGCCGACCTTTCACAACAAAAATTAGGAATACAGTCAATTTCGCATACTTTTCACACAGAATATTTCAGATAAAGAGAGGAAACTAACATGAATTTGAAGGCCAACAAATAGGAATCATTCCTCCAAAAAAAGGAATGGTTGGCAGCTGTTCTAGGTGCTGTTTTTTAATGAAAATGTGAAAATTAAACTTTGACCTTTGAATTAAATGTTTGTATTCTGTAAGAGTTTGTAGGATAAACAGAGGGGTCGTTATACTCACGGTTGTTCAGGGGAAAACATTAGGACGAGATTCTCTTGCTTGACATTGACCTCCTCGTGAGAGTCTAGCTGCGGAGCCCAACTCTTCGTACCTTGTCACGGAATAAAAACAAATGGTAAGGCATTAATTCTCATTACCAAATCCCTTGGAGAGGACTTAAAGCCATTGGTCCCCTGCCTGGTTGCATACTTACAGTACAAGCATACACATATTTTCTTAGCCGTCAGGTAAAACACACCGTAAATTACTATTTATTGTAAAGTTATGATAAACTGATAAAGATCTGATTAAATTCAGGGAGAAACAATCAACTCAAACATTTTCTATTTGCAGAAGGCAATATTTCGCTGACATTAATGTACGCTAAAGTCTGCACACAGCGGAACCAGCAGGCCTATCAAGATATACCACCTTGTCTCTCGGATAGTCTTTGGGTGAGGGAAAAAGCAAGATAATTAGTTAACACCTGTTATCGGGTAAACACCCGAATAGTGTTGAGTTCCCAATGAGAGCCCACCTCTATGTGTCTTTAAAGCCTGTCTGGGCTAGTTTGGCTAGGAAGGATTAGACAACCCTGCGTGGTCACTGACAGGTGGCTATCTCATCAACTAAGTTCTCAATTAACATAAGAAAAAGAGGATCATGGGGGACCAATTGTCACCGATTAGACATTGTTTTCTATATAGAGGGAGCAAGTAGGTACAAGTCGTACAGTGGGGCTTTAAGTGATACAGGCCCAAGAACAGTGACATTGTGGATGAGATCAAAATCTTTACCTTTTGCAGGGCCGTGTTCGCTGTAGACCCTGATCGGTAGTGATGTCGGGATGGGGGAGGACAGGGGTATAATGCTCATGTCCATGGCAGCCTGGAAGGTGATGTTAGCGATGGTTTTATCGGGCGTGCTGATGGCTCGCTGGAGGTCTGAGACACTCTCCTGTGCAGAGAGAAAGGACAACGAATGTAAGGAAGAAAAGAAATAGTCATCCTTCTGTTGTGAATAATGATATTACAGTCAAACCTGCTTCAGTGACCACCAGTCTACAAGGACCACATTTTTTGTTTCTTTTGAAAATGGTTTCTCATTGAAACATGTACTACAGGAACCTGTCTACAAAGACCACTTTTTGTGTTTCCATTGGGCGGTCGCTGTAGACAGGTTTGCTGTATCAGATATTAAATCCATTATAAAAAGAATTTGCCTAATTGACTGGTTCATTGTGCATCATGTGATCGAAAATACAACTTTCCTAATGTAATCAAATTTCTTTGTTCAAGTGCCTCGTTATACCTTATTTTAGTCACCTGTTATGAATAGTTGTATTGCAATAGTTGAAAAGCGAATTAGATACCTTAATTGTTATTATACAACGCCTACTAAGATTCTTGCAACCTCATTGGTCAATTCTTGATCACATGACATGCGCTAAAAGTACCATCGAACGGCATCATTCTCAAGCCGTGCAATTCCGTTTGATCCTTTCGCACCGTTGCACTCTGACGTCACTAACGAAATTCAAACAAAATTGCACTCCGCGTCACATTAATCATAAAGGTTGGTACGCGCGGCGCATGGTACACGCATGGTTTGCTGCCTGCTTAATAGTGCGCGCTCACTATCAGCAGGTTCATCAATTGAAAACACACAAAAAATCGCTGAGATTTAGACCTAGGAAAACTGTTTTAAGCTCGTTAACGTCAGAGGTGTTGTATAAAACAAATAGTGAATGGTCTTTATTCGTGCAATGGAACAATATTTTGCATTCGTTGATAGATGAGACGCTCCATTCATCTCGGCTGCGCCTCTTTGAATATAGCGTCTCTTATCTTTTACCTCGTGCAAAATCTTGTACCATTGCACTCACGGCCATTCACTATTTGTATACTAAGTAGAATAAACATGATGGCTTTAAGTACTTCCTGAGGGACTTGGTAATGAAAAATGACTAGCTAACCAGAAGGACAATAACGCATCAATTTGGGTTCAAACCCGGCAGCTCACGGTTACAAGAACACTGCTCAACCATTGCAATATAGCAACTTGGCACTTACATTTATGAAGAAATAAATAATCATCAATCTGAAGACTGAAACTAAATTTGTCTTTGTTTTACCTTAGAGGTATTCTGCTCATAGGACTCCCTCAATGGTGAACGCAGTCCAGCTTCGGGGGTGATGTCCTCACTGACACGAACCCTTCGAACCCTCTCCTCGATACCAGTCATTGCCCCGCCCTTTTCCACTGCCCCCTCTGTCTCCTCTTCAGGTTGGGGCTGGGGTGGTGCAGGGGTGTTGCCTTGCACCCTGGGGGTTGCGCTGGTACCTGGGGTGTTGCTACCGGGGGTGTTGGCACGCCGGGCGGTCGCGAAGGCTCGCCGGGCGGAGTTGACGATGGCCTGGGCGGCAAGGAGTCTCTCTCTGAAAGTAAGGAAAGACGAGAACGAAAATAGCAAGCATACTTTGTATAAAGCATATCAAGGAAAGTCTTTATGCGGTAAGTAATGTTGATACTCTGAACGTGAACCATTACTAGCATAACGGTTAACGTCGTGATTGGCAGTTCTAAAATGATGTTAAATATTAGCTTTAAAGTCAGCAGACACGACCTCAAGGTCCGAGACCCAGACTGAGACCAAGATCTCGGTCTTGGTCTCTAGAGATCTCAGTCTCAGAAGACATGATCCTGGTCTCGGAAGGGAAGTCTTGGTGTCGGTCTCCGCCTTGGACCTCGAGGTCTTGACTACAGCACTGCTTTGGAAACCAGTGGCAGGTAGTATGTGCATAGAGATGCCAACCTCCTGACACAAAAAAAACAGACTGAGTACCGGTATCCTAAAAAAATCAGATTTTGGAGAGAAAAATCAGATTTTCACGAAAACTCGACACTACCAATGGCCGGTTGGCCCCGGGCCAGTAAAATTTCAGAAAAATGTGATACTGGTACGTACATGTACAGTCAAGTAAAATGTTCGCTCTTTCATTAACATTTTAAAAGAAAATTGTAAAGCAAAGTTTTTGTTGGGGCTGCGGAGGTTTACTTGTTCATGTTTTAATGCGATTCCGTGGTTTTTATGGGTATTACAAAAAAAGAAAAAAAAAAAAAAAGAAAAAAAGAGAGGTGATATCGTATTATCGTATTCCACTTTTATTATCGTACTAGATACGATTAAATCGTACTGGTTGGCACCTCTGTGTGCACATTGCGATGGTAGAAAAGTTGACATGAGGTCTCCTTGACATTCTTGTTGAATATTTGTCCTTTTCAGACAAGGTTGAAGTGAAGGAGAAGGCATTTAAAGCCTGTGCATGGTCACTGACAGGTGGCTATCTCATCATCTCAGCTCTCAATTAACATAAACAAAGAGGATCATGGGGGACCAACGGTCACCGATTAGGCATTATTTTCTATATAGAGGGAGGAAGTAACTACAAGTAGTACAGTCGGACTTTAAAGAAGGAACAGTTCTTCATCATATCAAGTCACGAGGTATATCACAAATATCCCAATGAAGATGAAACTAACAATAGCTACAATGCGAGTTTAGATGGTGGTTAAAGTATGACTGTTCATCATGAGGATAATCTAAAGATGCTGTTGCCATGGTAATAATGATGCTGAGAGCCCTCAGGCCGGGGCTAGGGAGGCTGCTGGGTGCACATGAAGACATCATTGGTGATTATGATATTGATGATGATGATCATCACTGTGATATTGAAAATTTAGTAATAATGACAATTTTGAAATTATGATGATAATGACCATAACGATGTCCCCTATGGTAGCCCTAATGATTGTAATGTTGATGAAGATATTGAGGAAAAGATCTTGTTGCCATAGTAATAGTGATGCTGATTGAGGACTTACTTGGTAGGAGCAACCTTGGTGTTAGGCGTCTTCGGGCTCTGTCTCATGACTCTGGGTGAACGACCCGCGACTGATTTCGGTGAGAGCAGCTGTGGTGTCTGTAATGAGAAAACAACGTATGAAGAGTAAAACCACAGTGGGATTTTTTTTCTTTCTTCTTTTCCTTTCTATTTTAATGTGAAGATGAATGGCAAGTAGGGGTAAGATGAAGTATCTGTAACGAAAGCCACTAAGCGTACTCACTTTATCAGTGTTCTAAGTAGGAGACATGCAAAGGTCACTGCACTTACATGTATGAATTGTTGTTTTTCTTCTTTCTTTTAATGTACACCATATCATATGGTATTGCATGGTTCATGATTTGGTAATGCACACAGGAAAAATGAGTTCAAAATGTATCCAAATAAACTGGGCAACTAATCAAAACAGTCTATTAAACAAGTGGTTTCATAGACCGTTTCCCTTACTATGGGGTCAGTGAGAATTGCTGTTGAAGGAAAGCAAAAATATTGATGCTCTCTTTAGAAAAACTGGCGCCAAAATTCAATCACAAGAAACACAGAACTAAATTTTGGCATTTGAAAAAATTGCAGCAGTCAAAATCACTCTAATTAAGAAATAAAGGAAGTTTTATGTCTCGAAATATTCTGGTTTTACAGTATAATTACCTTGGGTAGTCCTGGAGTCGGAGGTTTCTGCACCCCGTCAGCCATGGGCGTCGCTGCTGCTGCCTTGCCTGGTGTATTATCCTGATCTTTCTCCTTGGATGCTTCTGCTTGTTGCTCATCAAACTTACGCAGGTCAAACTCAATCTCAGAGGCCAGCTGACGATCGGCGGAGAGGATGTCTGGAAAGGAAATAATAATAATAATAATAACAACGATAGCTCACATTTATAATGCGCCTAATATTTTGTTTCTAGGCGCAGTACATATTATTACCCCGGTCATCGGATTCAGGCTTACCCGCACACAATGTATGCACATTCTCCACTCCCTGAGGAGCATTCCGGCCAGTCGCCATTTCACAAGCGCCTCTTGCTCATCCAACCACATTAACTTTCGCATCCTATCGGGTACCCATTTAACACATGGGTGGAGAGTGGCAAATGTAGATTAACGTCTTGCCAAAGAACATTAGTGCCGTGTCAGGGATCGAAACAGGACCTTCAAATTTCAAGTCAAGGCGTTGATTATAAAAGGTTCAAGTATATAGACAGTCTGGGACCTGTTTCACAAAGCCTTTTTTCAATGACAAATGACAAAAATCAGTGACAAATCTGCTGCTAACAGATCATAAGCAAGGATTTCACTAGCTTATAACAACAACTGTCATTTGTCACCAATGTGAAGTTTTGTGAAATGGGGCCTAGGTCTGTTGCTTATTTCTCGACTTTATTTTTCATATTGCTGACTTGTTTTTATTAAACAAATAATTCAAGTTTTAAAAGTGTACGGACTTCATCTTCCTAATAACTGAAAAACGGATTATTACACCAATAAAAAAGAAATATACATCAAACATAATCAAACATGAATCTAGAGGCATTACAAGGAGAAATGAACAACATTAAAAATGAGAAGATGCCAAACACAGAAATTTAAAAAGCAAAGAAAAGAATATCATGATACCTTTGATTTCATTACGATACTCCTGCATCAGTTCTTTCAAGTAGAGCATCAGGTCGCCTAGCAACGGAGAATGCTTCGCCTCCAACTAATAGGATACAGAAAAACACATCAAGGATCATTATCAATTCTAGCGTCAAAATGTAATATATTCTCAAAGAAAGTTACGATTTTCTTGGGATTGCCTCCTTTCATTTTGATATACTGGAGCTTTTGCAGAATATTCTTTTAATTAACTGATCACGTTTTCTCAATCACACTTTCTCAATCACACATTTGTTGTGTTTCAGCATACATATCGATCATTCAAACTTTAGGACTCTGACAGAACAAATCTGAAGAAACAAGACCCATTACTTAAATAATATAAAAAATATTAATACTAACAATAATTTGATCTACTTTAGCCTGTACAATAAAAGGTGTCCCTTATACAAAATACCAATAAATTCCTTTACAGCTATAAATGTGAATATGTAAGTCATGTATTGAAATTTAAAAGTGAGTCAACATAGATACATGTATATGTAATATGACTATTCATAATACGAATAAAACCTACAAGATGAAGCGCATCGTTTGCACCCTCTCACAGAAACTAAAATACGTAAATTTCAATAAGCAACAGATTCATCGCATACTAGTCCATGCAAATGAAAGTACAAGAAATATGCGCAAGATAAAGTGGTGTATCTCTTTGTTCTAGGACACCTACCCCCTGGATAACCATCCCCTAGAATTACCACCCCCTAGGACAACTACCTCCTAGGACCACTACCCCCCAAACAACTACCCCCTACGACAACCATCCTCTAGGACAACTACCCCACCGGACAAGGATCCTAGAGGGTAGTTGTCTGGGGGGTACTTGTCCTAGGGGGTAGGTGTCCGGATAAGGTATCTATCATGGCCGTCCTAACATCATTTGACAGCCATCCATCTTACCATGTGCTTGAGCGCGATGATGATGGGGATGATGTTCTCGATGACGTTCTTCTTGACGACCTGTGAGATGAGCTTGGTCTTTGCCTGGGCCATGACGGCTTCAGCCATCTGCATCTCCTCCACGAGGTCGTCTGGGTTGGCTTGCTTGGAGTGGAGAGAGGCAAGCTTAATCTCCTGTTTGATTGATTTTTTAAAAGAGTATGAAAGTGAGCATAGGAACTTATGCACATGTTAATATCATCATGTATCTCAACACCATCATCATCATAATAATACAAATCTGACCTAACCACCTAAAATAACATACATTGGCCCTAATAAAATCATAATTATTAAATTTGTCATCATTATCACCTTCGTTGTCATCATGTTTGGAGTGGAGAGAGCCAAGCTTTATCTCCTTGAAGGTGAGAATAAAGAAGTGATTCTCATTTATGCCATCAAATTATCATCATTATAATCATTACTATCACCACTACATCTCTTTAACAATGTTGTCCGAGATAGCTTGCTTCGATCACCATAGTGTTGTAGTCAAGTAGTTTAAGCACTCGACTTGAAATTCAAAGGTTGTGAGTTCGATCCTCTTTCAATGTCTTCTTGGAAGGCATTAAACTACATTTGCCAATGCCGCCGAATACCCAAGAGAGAAATTGGGACCAGGAAGGATGATAAAAGCATTTGTGACCATATGGTAGGTCTACTACCCAGGGAGTGGAGATGGTGCACATTGTGCATGAATGAATCCGATGACCGTGGTAATAATGTCTTTAAAGCGCTTAGAGACAGAATTCTGTATCATTATTAGCCTCAATAGTCATTTTCGTGTTAACTTGCTTGGGGTGGGGAAAGAATTGTAAGCTTGATCTCCTCTAAGAAGAAACAAAAGGGGTAACTCATTTATATATCAAAATATCATTATAATCATCATGACTACTGCCATCAGCATGAAATTTGTAATAATTATCTTCATCACTTCGATCATAATTTTCATCTATCAATATTATTAACAGCATTTCCATCAAAATAATCACCATCATTATCCTCATCATCATCATCATCATAATAGACTTCATAATCATCATTATAATTGTTATCATCACTATCACCATCGTCATCATCATCATCATCATCATTACATTCAGGATCATCGTCATCATCCCCACTGTCTCCTTCATCATCATCACCATCATCATTTCCATTACAGTGATCTCTATTATGATAAAATGCCATCACCACTTTCACCATCACCACTATCATCACTAACATCATTATCAGGAGCATAATCACCAACACCATCATCACAAACACTATCCCTGTCACTGTCCTACTCTCTCTCTACTCCCCCTCCACTGCCTCACCAATACCACTACCATCATTGCTAATAATCACTTCACCAGCAAGGCTCTCTCTGAATGTCTCACCTTACAGCAGAGAATCTGGAGTGTATCTTGAAGGACGCCTTGGACTCACTGTCACCACCACCACCACAATCATCATCATTAAAATCTTTATTATCATTATCATCATTGTCATCATAACAATCACCATCTTCCCCACCATCGTCGTCATCATCATTATCAGGATCATAATCAACATCACCACCATCATCACGATCACCGTCACCACTAATTTCATCATCATCATCAGCATCACAGTCATCTCCATTATGATGAAATGCCATCACCAAAAGCACCATCCCTGTCACTGTCCTCCTCTCTCTACTTCCAATCATATATATCTTGACAATCAAACAGGCAATCGGCTTGTAAAAGTCATGGAGTTCCTGATTGACCTTAAGGTTTATAATCATCATTGCAGCATGAGCTAAATCCAGGATTTTGTTTCAGAATCTGAGACAAAGTTACCGGATCCCTTTAAAATGTCTTACCTTACAGCAGAGAATCTGGAGTGTATCTTGTAGGACGCCTCTGGACTCACTATCAAGTGGAATGACGCCATCCACAAACGCTCCAAGAACCTAACAAAAACAGGAATGAGAGCATCACCAAAATAGACAAATCAAAATATGCAAAATAGTAATATACTTTTGAAATTAAAAAATCTTGAAAGGTACCAACTTTAAGAATCATGTCGCCTGCTGAATGTTCAACAGCTGATTCACAAGGTTTCCTGGCAAGTAAGTCATGAGTGCATTGCAAAAGATGTAAGATATTGTATAACAAATGGAGCAGTTATATTCCTTTAACTTATCTTGGGGGAGGTAAATATGGTCGCTTCAAATACACCAATACCCAAACTACCGGCTTTTATCAAATGCATCCAACATATCTTCCCAATGGGTTTTTAGGAAAAGTTACAGAGATTTGATCATGATACTTTGTGTTGTCTTCTTTGTTTAGGGATTTGCTGAAAAACAGCCTTGCGGTTGGAAGTAGGCTTTTTATTAACATATTGAAATGAATCAAACTAACAAACAAACAAACCACTGAACCTAAACGTAACTCATTACAAAATTTTGCAACCCTAACTCTACTATTATTTTGGAAATTTAAATTCACCAAGGCCCATATTCTTCTAAAATATAAACCTGACACTTAAAGTGCCATGTTGATTTTTGTTCTTGCTAGCTTTTTATTAAAGGGATTGGGTACCGGTATCTTTGCCTCAGATTCTAAACAAAATCCTGGATTTAGCTCATGCTACAATCATAATTATAAACCTTTAGGTCAGTCAGAATCCCATGACTTTTACAAGCCAATTGCCTGTCTGATTATCAAGATATTTATGATTGGAAATTGAAATTTCAAAAACCATTTTCCTAACAGTTTTTTATACTACTACAGTCTATTGGGGAAAATGAGTATGGTAAAACCGGTCACTCAAAGATTTTTACTTTTTTGAGGCATTCCATGATAATTTTGAAGCACAATTTGTTTAGGGCTTTAATATTACACCATATCACAGACACTGATAACAAGTAAGGCCATGCATCTCAGATTTAACATTGTTAAACGATGCCTTTTAAGCTTTTGTTAAAAAAAGGAAGTTAGTCCAAGGTCTAAGTCTTCCTTTGTTAAAGGTGATCTTAGAGCCAGGGTCAGGTCTAACCGATTTAGTAGAATATGGATCCGAATGCTTACCTCCTGAACAAGTTTGGCGGTGAGTTTGAAGCGATGTTCGTCTGTCATGTGTTTGAGCATGAACTTGAAAATAGTCATCCTCTTATCAGAGTTCTCTCGCCCTTCAAGACTGAAGAGCTCCCTCTCTCGGTCCGACTGGGTAAACTGATTGAAGACTGCAAAGAAAGAGCAATATTCAGTCAGGACGACATGTAAGGTTATATGGATTGAAGTAAACTGGCAGTAATAAATTGCGGCTTTAAAGAAAATAGTCTTTTAGAAAAGAATCTGAATCTGAAAATAATACGGCTCAACACTCCTGGTGGAGTGAACCTAGTCAGACTGGGTATGATAATGCGCATGAAATTAAGCCTACATGAAATAATACAATAATACTAGTGAAAATGCTGTCGCCAACGAGCCTTCAAAATGTCAGGATTTCAAATTTTAAAAGAAAAGTTTGTCATCATAATTTGATCTTTTACATAGCATTATATCAAAAGGAGGGACAAACATCATAGCTTGTCTCACCTAACTACACATTTCATATGCAATTTGATTTCTGACTATTGAAATACAATTATTCATAACAGTTGAATGAAAAAATTTGTATCAAAGCACTTAAGTATAAAGTACTTGCATGGAGTTTAACAGAACAGGTGGAATACGGGCCTAGCGCTTAAAATTACCTGCATGCTTTTGATAATTGTTGAAATGAAAAATGCTTTCAACAAACTGCTGCACCAGCATACCAGGATGGCGTTTGAGAAGGAGCTCGACCAAACAATACTCAGCTGAAAGAAAACAGAAAATACAGATAGAAGTAAATATTGGTTACAAGTTTTACTTACATCACGCAAGCATTAAACACTACTTTATGTCTAAACCTAGATAAACTGATTTTTTTTTGTTCATCATAATCATCATTATTATTATTATGTTTTTTTCCAATTTATACAGAGATAAAAGATAGATAACAATATCAAAATTACATATAACTTGACATAATAACATTCAAAATATAAAGTGCAGATAAGAAATTGGATGAGAGGTTTAGGAAAGATATGCAGTGAAACCTGTCTATAAAGACCACCCTAGGGAGACAAGAAAAGTGGTCTTCATAGGCAGGTGGTCTATCTATACAGGTGGTCACTAAAGCAGGTTTGACTGTAGATAAATCTTACCGAAGTCTCTGACAGTGTCCACCTCATCCACTATGACAGACACAAAACGGTAGAAGAGCGGTCCTCTCCATTTGACATAGTCCTCCTGATAAACAGAAATTAAAGATAATCTTGAGCTCAGGGGGGGGGGGGGTGTTTCATAAAGTCTAACTTAACTCTTAGTTGGACTTCAAAGTTATGGAGAACCATTTGTAGCCTTGAAATAAAATATTTTCAAAAAACGAAAATTAAAGTATTTTAGACTTTTCATAAATTCAACATCAAGAACATGAAATCTCTGTGATTATAGAAAATATGAATGATTTGAATCAACATATTTATGCCTTTTAAAATTACTTGTACAAAATATTTTCAAGGATGCTAATGGCTCTCCATAATTGTTAAGTCAACTTAGAGATAAGTTCAGCTTAGGATCTTTGTGAAACACCCCCCAGGTATTGGAATAGTATTTAGAGAGAACATCACTATAATTCATTCTGGATTGTTTATCCTGCAGTAGATTGATTGTTGAACCAGTAAAATTTAAACAACCTCACAGAAACTTGCTGGAAATCATCTTCATTAAAAAACACAACTCTCATTTGCACATAGTGACCCATGTTATAAGCACATGGTGTCGCGCCTACTCACCTTGATTTCATTACCTTTCTATGCTCATTACTCAGCCCCTATACATTTTCTGTCAAAATTGTTTGGCATATATCATTTTTTTGTAATCTTGAATATTCAGGGTGAATTTTGTTGGATTCTGTGATAATGAATTTTCTATCATTACCAGAACTCAAGCTTATCTTTAACCCCACGTTAACTGGGGGGGGGGGGGGGGGGGGGGGGTCAATTTGACCCCCCCCCCCCCCCCCTTGTAGAAATTTTGCGACTACTCCGAAACCGCGGCTGATATAAAATTTTCCTTTCATGACTTTTTTCTTTCGAATCTTACGCATCTTTTAAGACAATTTTTTCAAAAATCGGACGTATAGTTACGGAGTCACGTGACATTTTGTTGTTGCATGTCAGCCCGAAAATCGCTCATTTTTGTGATTTGTGTACAAAACATATGGAAATGTCATTTTTCCTAAAAAGAGATAAAACATTGGTTATTTAGTCTTGTTTAAAGTTTGGGTGTTTGTTTTGGGGTCAAAATAGTTGAATTGTAGTTATAAATGAAATAAAACAACAAAAACAACAAAAACAATAAAATACATAAGTTAAAAAAACAATGAAATACATAAGAAATTATCAAAACAAGAGACAACATAAGGAATAACCTGGCTCTTCCAATTTTTTGTGTTGTATTATTATTCCAAACGGTCTAACAAATATATGTAGTGAAAAAGAATGCTTAAATATCAATAATGTATGATTTATGGGCAAAAATGTGAATTGTATGGCCTTATTTGCATAAATTACCATAAATATGCAAATGAGTGAATTTTTCAAAAAATTGAAATTACCATAGTATTCTATACACTTCACTTGACACGTATGCAAATTTTCGCGGCGATCGGCAGTGAAACGGCCGAGATCTTAAGGGGGGGGGGGGGCAAATTGACCCCCCCAGTAAAAACCTGGTCTGAAATAGCCCAGTTAAAATAGGGTTAATGAAGGTAAGCAAAATGGCACTTTACCTGATAATTCCTGTTTAGTTATCTTAATTCTTGGTAATATCAGCAAATACCCATATACCTTGGACTAGCTTATGAAGAAATAAATAACGAAATCAAGAAAAGTAGTTCAATCATACATGCACCCTGAATACAATCGTTCAAATATGTTTCTATTCAACCCCTGTATAAGGAAGAAAATTTGAGTTGATGAAATCTTATGTACAGAGCAAATTGGAGAGGAGCTCGCAAGACACATCAAAGTGTTGCTAATTTGTGTTTGAATAATTGGAACTTCAAAAATTCATAACATTATTATTTTTAATTGGTTTTTGCTCAAACTTTCACTGATCTGCTCCTCTCATTTTTCTGCTTTTATCAAAATCAACTTTATATCAGGGTGAACTTCCCCTTGAAGCAAAGAGAGACAAACAAATACTTGTATATAAGTCTTTGCTTACCAGAACTAGCTGGGTGAGCTGAGTGAGCGTCTGTTTCCTGACTAGTTTATCCTTGTCCCTCAGGCAAGCGGCTAGGTTAGGCACATAGCGATCAACCAGGTTAGGGTACCTAGATAGGGATCAAGGTCAAAAGTCAAAGGTTCAAGGGTAAAAAACAATAGTACGTAATAGTACACCTCATTACATCATCGGTTCGACTAGCACTTGTGCTAGCTTCTATTTCCTATTGAGAACTTCACCTTAACAGAGCTACCTTATGTCACGCATTCACGCATTTCAATGGTCTCAAAAACGCTCTCACGCACAACGCGCACGCACGATTTTGAAAAAAAACACTATGCGTGTGTTATACCCTCGCCCGCGCGCTCGCAGGCCGAGTCATGAAAATGTCACGCATAGCTGATCTTTGAACTTGGCGTCTCTGCCTTAATACAAATAGACATATATTTGGTTATGTGTATATCTTGTACATTGGAAGGCATGCAAATCTGTGTCTAAATATTTTTTTCAAAGGCCATTACTGTTCCATCAACATAACTCTTCCATTGTGGATTCATGTATCTTTACTATTCTTTGTATGATTATTCATATACCATCATTATTGCGATGTGCTGTAAACATATTCAATTCAATTCAACAATTAGGATATTGAAAAGATGATTGGTACTACAAAATCAGAGAATCGCGTTGAAAAGAACCATACTAAAGCTCTTGTCTTGCACTCATCAAAGTAAAATGCAAGAATGAAACAGAAAGCCAAAATCGAACAATAAAAACAGAAACTAAAAGGAACAAGGCGTGAATATAACAAGCTCTGATTGGCTGTCTAAGGTAACTGTTAATTAGGCTTATTGCCAGCCGGTTATACCGGGATAAGCAATGAAATATGCTAAATAATTAGGATATTCCAACCTACCTGATACAGAGATCACACATGACCAACGCCACGTTGTTCCTGACGGCCGCGTCTTCCGCGATCTCCAGCTCCCGCGCGAGTGCGGCGATGCACTGCTTGGCCAGGCCCTCGTGATGGAGGCAGAGCTTCCCCAGGGTCACGAAGCCGTGGGCTCGCACGGCCATGGACACGGGCGAGCCGTTGGTCCGGAACTGGGAGAGCGGCTGCTGGGAGAACTGGGTGAGACCCTGAGAGCTGGGGTGCTCAGATCCTGCAGGTTGGAGGAAGGTATGAAATAATGTTACCCTGTTGACTACTGCATTAATTCATTGCTGTAGGCTTATATACAGGGGTAACAAAGTTCTAGTAGGATATGGGTTAAAGTGCTACTGTACGTGAAGAATGACTCTTAATTCAGAAAGTGGAGTAAACTAGTTTCCCTTATTTATACTAATTTGCAAAGATTTGACCCAATATTTTCCATTCTATCTGTTTACAGATCTTTTGTTCTTTTCTGTACTTTTTGGTGGTTGTATGAATCATTTGTCAAATGTATGAATACTTCAATCAAAAGAAAACCATATAACTGCAATCTCATCTCATGCCTTCTGCCTTTGCATAACAGGAGTTTAATATGAGCATTTCCTTTGTAAAAAACCCAAAGAGGTCCTAGTCATGCTAGCACAGCCTGGATCAAGGACATTGCATGACCATCCCCCCCCCCCCCCCCCAAGCCCAAACATTATGTTAAAGGTTGAAAACATAACATTTCTAGGAAAAAGACATTCTTTTGATACCAGACATGGACCCTGGTCTTGCCAACAGGGAGCATAGACGATCACCCACAAACACCTATACCTTTTTAATGGTGTGTTTTAGGTTACATAGAAATATTTGTACCTTCCGAAACAGCTCCTGGTCCTGCGAGGAGGGACTGGACTAGTGTAAAGACCCTGCGTGGCATCCTGTAGGGACACAGCTGGGCTATCTCGCCAAGCAGGAAGATCCGGGCAATGAGCATCTCCTCCGTAGCATCGTCCGGCTTGGGCGCGTCCTCTGTGAGAAGGATTCGTGAGAGGTAGGAGTCGCAGGCTTGGAGGATCTTGTCGCAGGCTTGGTCCAAGAGTGGGTTGGTGGTCTCGTTCTCGCCAACACAGGCACGACACAACTACACACACACGAGAGCCAAACAAAATCAATATTGAAACAGCGAGATGAGAGGGGTAGGACTGGGATCTCGTCTTAGACGAGGCAGTTCCGTTCTCAAGAACAGTCACAGTATGGCTAAGAGAAAACATTAGTCCTTATAGTATTTGAGAAACAGGACTAGGCTCTTATCATAGACCTGGTCTAAGAGAGGGATTGGGGTTTTCTTCATAGCAACATATACACAGCACAGCTACATGTACACACAAACATCTATTGGACACAGTCATACAAAATCTAGTCTAAAGGTAGCAGTTCAAGAACTCAAGAACGTTCACAGCACAATCTCCTGCACCAGACCATTTCTCTCTTCCTCCTACTCCTCCCAGTTCGTTCGTTCATTCGTGTCTCCTTAGATCAAGATGGTTATGTAAAGTTCCTTCATTAAAAGTAAATTAACTAGATTAAGTTCTTCCATCTGCAATGCTGCAATGGCCGTTTCATTAACAAGGGCCAGGTCGTCATCTGTGCAACCCGTTCCACCGCACTGCAAGATGTGGTCCTCCCAGTCATCCTCCTCATTATCATCATCATCCTCCTCATTATCATCATCATCCTCCTCATTATCATCATCATCATCATCATCCTCCTCACCACCATCACCACCACCACCACCACCACCACCACCACCACCACCCCCACCACTATCATCACCACCACCATCATCACCACCACCACCATCATCACCACCATCACCACCATCATCATCATCACCATCATCATCACCACCACCATCATCATCATCACTATAATCAACATCATCATCATCATCATCATCAGCACCACCACCACCACCATCATCATCACCACCGCCACCATCATCATCATAATGATAATAAACGTTATAAAGCGCACTTTTCTAATTTCTAACTCAAGGCGCTATACAAAACAAAATACACAAATCTCTCTCCAGAATTTGAACAACATAATATCATTTGTACCATCATCATCATCATCGTCGTCGCCGCCGTCATCATCATCATCATCATCATCATCATCACCACCACCACCACTTCATTTGCTCACCTTATACAGAGTTTCGACCATCGCTCCCATGATATTAGGTGTGTCCATCACCGCCACAAGACGCTTGACAATCTCCTGCACCAGATCCTTCCTCTCATCCTCTGTCAGGTGACTTGCCAAACCCCCGATGACCGATAGAACACTGGTCAGGATCTCAGAGTTTGATGACCCTTGACCGGTACAATTCACTGACCTGTTGGTGAGGTCAGAGGTCAGGTCATGCCAGGTCGCAAGGACCAGGGTCTTGTCCAGGTGGGGGCAGAAGTGAGAGACTTGGGCCAGGAACATCCAGGCAGCCTATGCAACAGAGGGACAGAAATATGGTTGAATACATATCATTTCAAAAGCCCCACTGTACTACTTGTAGCTAGTTGCTCCCTCTTCATAGAAAACGTTGCCTAATCAGTGACTATTAGTCCCCCATGATCCTCTTTTTCTTATGTTAATTGAGAGCTGAGTTGACGAGATAGCCACCTGTCAGTGACTACCCTGGGTGGTCTAATCCCTCCTAGCCAAACTATTACAGACAGCCTTTAAAGAGTGGTAAGAGGACTTGAAAGATAGGTAAGACAGTCAAGTACAGAGACAACAATATGGAAAGAAAAAAGTGATAACCCACAGTTAAAAGTGAAAGTGCACGGCTGAGATGCACGAATACAAAATCAAGAGGCAATGAAATGCATGTAGTTTCAAATGGCAAGGATATTGAAATGCACACCACAATGTGCATTACACTAGACTGGGCTTATAAACTATGACGCAAGACCTGTTGGGCATACAACCAAAGAACTGAAGGTTAATCCTTGTGATTGACAACACATGTTATAGGGTAACTACCTGAATGGTGTTGAATTCCCAATAAGAGCCCACTACTAGGCGTCTTAAATAGAGAGACTAAGAGAAAGAGAGACACCGAGAGGGACTAAGAGAGAGCGAAAGAGAAAGAGACATGGACAGAAAAAGAGAGGAATGAGGAGGAATAGAGACTACAGAATACAGATTTACTCCTATGCCAGACAAGAAGATATTACAAAAATTGGGGAAAATTGGAAAATAAGAGAAACATAGAGAAAATAGGGATAACATCGGTAGTAAGAAAGAAAAAGAAAAAAATAAATAAACAAAAAATCAGGAAAAATCAGGAAATAAATTAAACAAATCAGGAAACCGATTTAAATCAGGTAATTATCAGGCCTGGTTATGACAGCAATCTACTAACATCATCATCTTACCACTGTATTATCTCCCTGCGTGTGCTCTGCTAAACCTTTCACTAGAGCTGGAGTGAGTAGCTTCATCCTGGACCATAGCTGACACACTCGCTGGAAGTACACCCTGATAAAGCAAAGAGAAGTGTGTAAAGATAACATACAGTCAAACCTGCTTTAGCGACCACCTGTATAGAAAGACCACATTTGTTGGTTCCCTTGAAAGTGGTTTCTCGTTAAAACCTGTACTGAAGAAACCTATGTATTTGGACCATCTGCATATAATGATGGTTATTACATATTCAGATTAAACCTAATTATCATTTCATTTGTTTTGTAAAGCGCTGAGAAACTGTGTATACCAGGGCTATATAAATCTTAGATATTATTATTATGAAAAGCACTCTTCATGTTTCCCCTGAACAGTCTTTATATGCAGGTTTTTTTTCACTGTATTTGTTTTGCAGATATCATTTATTTGTAGTTTGAACATTCAGCATAAGTTTTGTATAATTTCTTGAGTGTGCATTCATATTTTTCCCCCACATTTAAATTACCTCAAAAAACTTTGATAAGGAAAAGATAATGAAATCGCTGGAAATATACCCTGATAAAACAAAAAGATTGGAAAAGATTATATATTTGTTTTGCAGATATCATTTATTTGTAGTTTGAACATTCGGCGTAAGTTTTGTTTAATTTTGTGAGTGTGCATTTATATTCCCCCAACTTTAAATTATCTCCCGAAACTTTGATAAGGAAAAGATAATGAACTCGCTGGAAATATACCTTGATAAAAACGAAAAAGGTAGGAAAACATTATATAATTGTTTTGCAGATATCATTTATCTATAGTTTCAACTTTCAGCGTAAGTTTTTTATTTTGTTTCGTGGGTGTGCATTTATATTCCCCCCCCCCCCCCCCCCGCTTTAAATTTTGTTGAAAACTTTGATGAAGATTTTTTATTTCTTCAAAAGAGCCATTTATGATTGTACCATACATGCACTAGTGACTTTTGCTGCGAGGTCATAATGTAAAAACAAGCTAATCACGGATCACCCCATATTACATAGACACCTTCTATTGAAAGTAGACAAAATGGAGCATCATGAGGTCACATGACTACCAACCTGAGGTCGCACAGGTCAGGTTCCATGAGCCGGCATAGTAGACTCCACGCCAGCTGTTTCTTCGTTTCTGTAACTCCTTTCCTGCACACGCCGTCCAGGACGAGATCTTGCAGGAGCTGGAGGCATTTCTCAGAGACAGACGATTCTCGGTCGGATACTGCAGGCAGAATACCTTGCAGCCACACTCTGTAAAGTATTAATGACACGAAATAAGAAGGCACAAGCAAGCAACAGAGATATGCATGTATGGGACCAAACATTTTTTTCTCTTTCTCCAAATATTTACATAACATACAAGACGAAAAGTCTTAAATTATTAATACCATAAATTTAGGCATGAGCAAGCAACAGAGATATGAATACACGGGACCAAGCATTTTGTTTTGTTAATCCGATAATGGACATGAAGACATAGAATGATGCACTGGAGGCAATTCAAAGGCGAGGAAGATTTTTGGTCAGCATAATTGGAGATACGACAGGTTTTTAGGATTGACTTTAAGTTACAGGGTGTTGATCTTTGGGAAACAAGAGGCATTTTTCTGGTCCAATATTGATATCATTCCAAGTGGTTGCTTAAAGGGAGATGGTCGTCAGTTTTATGTGCAGTAGGTCATAATTAGCTGACACCAGGCTTGGTGGAAATACAATTAATGGATGTACAAATCTCGCATACACAGCAAACCCATGGTCCCATCAAGAAAATAACCCTGGTCTCCCTGAGTCTTCGGGTGAGAGAAAGTAAGATAATGACTTTACAATAGGGGGGGGGGGGGGATGCTGAGCATTACATAAGGCCTGTTGGTCATTAAGCTGAAGGCTAATCCTGTTATTGAGTAAACACCCAAATGGTTTTGAATTCCCCATAAAAGCCCCCTACTATGCCTCTTTCATACAAGCAGTTAAGAATCAGAAAATTAGCTAAAGTCAATCCTATAAAGTGTTAAAGCCTACCTGCACTAGTTTGACCAGGAGGGATCAGACCACCCAGGGTGGTCACTGACAGGTGGCTATCTCATCAACTCAGCTCTCAATTAACATAAGAAAAGAGGATCATGGAGGACCAATGGTCACCGATTAGGCATTGTTTTCTATATAGAGGTTGCAAGTAGCTACAAGTAGTACAGTGAGGCTTTAAGTTTGGAATTTGTTTGAAGTTGTACCTTTGGACCCTTTCGTCAGTCGTGCTTTCCTTGAGGAGGCTGGTGAGGGAGTCTAGCGCCTGCTTGCGGACAGAGAGGGCGGTATCCCGGCAACGCTCTCGGAGTATCTCCAGCAGCTGAAGGTCAAAGTTCATGCATTGAAGCTTGAAGATGTTCTCAAGAGCCTGCACAGTAGGACCAAAAAGTAGTTTTAAGAGATGAGGTGAGCAGGACTAAATGATACCTGCCAACCTTTCACATAAAAAATTAGGAATCTCTCATGGCAAAATTAGAAATACAGACTGTTTTTTTACTTCTCACACAGAATGTTTCCTCCAAAAAGGAGGAATCTGGGGTTAAAAACAGTAGCTTGAACAAAAACAAAAAACAAAATAATTTCTCCAAAAAAAAGGAATAAATGGCAGCTTTGTTTGATGAGGGAATGAAAGATAACAAGGAGAGGGAGAAATACATCAAATTCAGAGAGAGAGAGAGAGAAACAGAAAGAGATAGAGAGGGATAGAGACTATGATCATTAAAACATGGAGACATAAAGATAAGGTAAAACATGGCCTTGTCTTATAAAGAGTTGATATTAATCGCAACATATTTGATTACTCCCAACTATATGTACATAAGAGATAGGGGAATGGAAAGTTGGGATTGATTAGGATTAATCGCAACTCTTTATAAGACAGGGTCCAGATCTAGAAGAAAAGAAGATAAAATTGAGAGAAAGAGACAGGAGAAGAGTAGTATCCATAGTATCCTGTGTACATATATTTCCAATTTCAGAATGCAGCTCTAAGCTCATTAGCTAATCAAGAGCAATAATAAATCATGGTTTGTTGTTTTGTTTTATCTGACTGCTAAGAAAGAATGTATATATATTTATATACCTCACTTAAGTAATCCAGCAATCTGATTGGTCGAAATTGCATTCATAAACTTTAACTGTTCCTGTAAAAACAGACCTATTTTCCCAATAACCATGGTTATTGGGAAAATAGGTCAGTCTCCATGGTTACCCCATAGGTTTACATGTTAAAAAATGGTCTGAGCTATTGAGGATACCGTACGTGTGCGAAGAATTGGTCGGTAATTTCAATACAATTGAATCTCGATCGATCTTACCGACAATTTTATCTTGCATTGTTGACATGAAGACGAAAATAAACTTCCAAAAACAAAAAAACAACATCTGCCGATAGATCTTGATCTAAGTTCGTGCCAATATGCATTGCAAAAGTAAAAGAAGGGTCCGTTTAATGGAGCTTTTGCGAAGCATCCATCACGCGAAGCCGGTTTCAATTCATTTTAATGTATATATTGAAGAAAACTGCCAAGCATGGTAACAGTGCGCGATGGCCGAGTGGTATAAGGCGTTGGTTTTAGATACATCTCTTGTTGTACGCAAGAGTTCAAATCCCATCTTCGACATTTTATTTTTTTTATTTTTTAGTCTATTTTTTTTCGGCATATAAAAGTATTAATGACTGCTTTAATATTCGAGAAATAGTTTTTTTATACGCTCTCGGGAAGGTTACAATTGGGCTATTCCCCTCGGCACGCCTCGGGTAATAGCACAATTCTAACCTTCCCTTGAGCGTATAAAAACAACTATTTCTCTCAAAGCAGTCATTAATACTATAATATATGCTTGTAAGTAGCCGGCCAGGGGACTGATGGCTTTAAGTCTTCTCTGAGGGACTTGGTAATGAGGATTAATGCCTTACCAAAGGGCACTAGCCTCAAAGGGCCATGCTGTAGATGATATTGGTAAAATAATTTTCAAGGAAACTGACCTGCAAAGCAGCCTTGCGGACTCCTACTTTATCGTCACAGATCCGTTCCTTCAAGCAGTTGAGCAGCCCACTGCTACCAACAAAACCTTCACAGAGATTTACAGTGAAAAATGGTTAACATCTCCAATATTTATATACAAATAATATCTAAGGTTTGATGGTAAACGACCATTGAGTAGAACACAGTGATGAGAACGATGAAACAGAGAACATTGATACAATTAAAGGAAAATAAACAAAACAATGCAAATATAATAATAATAATAATAATAATAATTAAATTTTGTATTGAATTGAATTGAATTGAATTCGCATTTATTTCATTCTCGATTAAAAATTACATTGATACAAAAGATACAAAATTATTCATGAACAAATTTAGAAATGAAATGGGGAACTACATAAATAAAGCCCTTAGGCCTTGTACACGCATAGTTCCCAAAGCATTCATAGCATAATGTAAAGCAAAGATTTAAAAAAAAAAAAAAAAAAACATTAAATAAAAAGAAAAAAAACAAAAACATATAACACAAATATAAACATAAGATAAGTAACTAAACATATTTGAGATAAAGAAACTGCTTCAACTTTTTTTTGAAGGAATTAATTGACTTGCAATCAGAAATATATTTAGGGATGGAGTTCCAAATTACAGGGAAATTATGACGTACTGATTTTATTACCTTATTTGTTCTTACTGGCCATAAGTGAAAAGAATCCTTAAAACGGGTATTGTGGTTATGTATCTGGTAATTAAGAGTGAACATCTGAAAAAATATTAACAGGTAATTTATTTTCAAAGTAGAAGAAACCAAGGAGGGCAATGGATATATGGATATATATTATCAATAACAGCAACAATAATAATCATGAGAATAATAAAACAAACAATCATGTACAGAAGGAAGATTTTGTAAAAAAAGGAGGAATATATGATGGGAAAGTCACTTACCTACTGCACTCTCATCTCCAAACAGTAGGGCAGGGGAACCTCCCAATAAGTTCCCGGGGGTGGCACCCTTCTTAAGCTCGGAGGGACGTTTATTCTCTGCTTGCTCCTCCTCTATGGAAACCTCTTTAGATTGGGACAACCCCTCTTCGTTTGCGGTCGGACCACAATCCATTGCTTCAATCCCAGCATGCTCGGCGGGTGCTTTATCTTTGGAGGCTTGAGCGGTTGCTTCCTGCATGAACAAATGCAATTTATTCATCAAGTTATAAGTCAGAGTTAATAAATTAATTGATTTGAATTAGAACACTCAATTCAAATTATTGAAATGGAGGAAATTGCATAAACACATCATATAAAACCATTAAAAGTCAAAGTTAATGAATTAATTGATTTGAATTAGAACACTCAATTCAAATTATTGAAATGGAGGAAATTTCATGAACGAATCATATAAAACGAGAGGAGCTTTCAATCACTTTCATCCACCGATTCTGAATGCAGAAGGAATTGAGGAAAAGCATCACATAAAATCTAAACTTTCAATTGTTTTATTATTTATTCATTCTTTCACCACATCAAAAAAACATGTTTCTCTAATGTGACAAAAGAAAAAGGACCTGTTTATCTACCTTGTTTTTTTTAACAGCAACTAAAACAAACAAATACAGATATCATCAGTAACTTATAACCCGGAAAATTCTAAACAGACCAAGTTGATTATTACACATTACCAATAACAGAAGCAGTATAATGGATTCAGTAAAGTTTACATCTTAATTTGGTCATTTTGAAAAACAAAGTACAAAGACCATCAACTAAAACATGTGAAATTTTGCAAATTACAAAATGTGCATACCTTGATTGCTTGCTCTAGGATCAGTACGGGGGTAGCCCCCGTCTTGGCCGTAGGGGCAGCTAGAATATCTGAGAGGGGGTTGGACGCCTGGTTACCAGCGAGGGCAGTGAACTGGGCAAGGCAGCTCAGGGCCTTAGCTCGCACCCTGGATACAGGGGAACAAAATGAATGAAATCTTATAAATGAATATTTTGATCGCTGAAAGTCTATCTTCATTGTTACTTCTTCTCTACCATGTGTTGCTGTTGTTCTGAAAATGAAATGCCCCAAAACTTTATTGTTGTTCTCAAATTGAGATGCCCCAAGATATTACAATTGCATGTATCTACAGAAAAGAAATTGAGAACTTAAAAGTCTAGAATTCTAAAAACTTATATTTCTCACAGCTAAAACAATATGTAAAGACTTAACATTCCAAGAGTTCAGAGTGGAAATATCAAAATTTTATATCTACATTTCTCAAGCCTCTCATAAAAAGAGATAAATGCCTATTAATAGCTTATTAGGAACATGCAGAGCCCTAAAAAAAAAATTGGAAAGAAAAAAAAAAGGTTTAAATTCAGACAACCGGCAGATAACGAGTTAAAATCTTGGACAAAATATTCTTACTCTAGTTTATGATGAGTTTCATAAGGATGGTGGAATAATAAATATTCCTTTTGAATGTGATACAAGAATTTTCAAATCATTCTTACTCTGATATTTTCAATCCCAAAAGATGAATTACAAGGGTGATTAACAACTCTGCTCAATATTAATTAAGCATCTTTGACAATGGATACTCACGTAGGAGCCTTGTCAGAGCAGCGGGACACCATGATGTCCAGCAAGAAGCGATGAGATAAGAACTGCTGCTGATTAGCCTCACCTAAAAACAATAACAGCAAAAAGGAATCAACACATACAGTTCCATTCTTCACTTCTCTGGACGGCCGCTCGTTTGCCACAGATTGACGCAAAGATTTCATGGTGCAACATAACAGCTTTCCAGAATTACCCATTTCTGGGGGGTGTTTCACAAAGATCCTAAGTCGAGCTTAACACTAAGTTGGACTTAAAAATTATCGAGAGCCATTTGTAGCCTTAAAATTGATTATTACCTATACAAGGCATTTTAGCTGCTAAATATAAAGTCGTATTTTGCACGCTGCTCCGAATATGAAACAGGAGCGGTGAATATTTGCCATATTGCCCTCTTCCGGGTTTGTCCCGTAGACCACTGTACTAAATCAGAGGGCAATATTGAGCCATATTCCACTCTGTCTTGTCAGTGCGCTTTACGCGCAGTATTGTGTAGGCGTTAAAGTGTACGCGCGGTAACAATCATTGTTACATCACAATTACACACAGTAACAATCATTGTTACGTCACAATTACATACCTGCCTGAATAATTAGATGGACCGGCAAATAGACGGGAGGTAAAATCAAGATTGATACCAATGTTGTATAGGCCCCTATCAATAATTTGCTTAAAATGCCTTGTTTAGGTAATAATAATTATATTGACAGGGCTTCTTTCGAGGTACATCAGAAATATTGACCGCGCTAAGACCATATTGCCCTCGTCTTCGACTCGGGGCAATATGATCTTAGCTTGGTCAATATATCTGATATACCCCTCAAGCCCAGTCAATATAATATAAATATTTCCAAAAGTGTTTTAGACTGTTCATAAATTCCACATCAAGAACATGGAATCTCCTTGATAATAGAAAACATGAATCATTTGAATCAACATTTCATGCCTTTCGAAATAACTTTTACAAAATAATTTCATAGATCATGCTAACGCCTTGCCATAATTGATGAGTCCAACTTAGAGATAAGTTCAACTTAGGATCTTTGTGAATCACCCCCCTTGTCTTGATTAGCTCCTTGGCAACTCATTAAGCACCGAAGCTTACACTGGAAACAGATACATTATTCTTGAAGCTTTTGGTATATCTATTCAATGATAACATTGGGGAGATTGTTTCAGTGGCATATTAAGAGTTGAATGAGACAACTTGGTTGGACCATTCTCCCCCCCCCCCCCCCAAAAAAAAAAAATTAACAACCAAAGAAACCCTAAAACAAAAACAAAACAAACAAACACATTACTAAAAAATCATAATAAAAACACAACGACAAACACAGAAATAAACAGCAACAAACAAACAATATAAATAACATTTGCTATACAGAGAGAAGCAAAATAAGATCCCTACCTGTGGAGTGCCTCTCTGGTCTCTCCAGTAGGGCACCTACTACCTCGAGGGCAAATACACGATAGCCAATCTGAGGGTGAGAGAAAGAAGGAGAGAGAGAGAGAAAAATGGAGAGAGATAGAGAGAGAGAAAGAAATAGTGAGAGATAGAGAGAGAGAGAAAGAGAGAGAGATAGAGAGTGACACAGCCCATCTTAAATAAAAGCAATAATCGTACAATAAATAGGGAGTTTGTCTCTTATTTTGCAGTAGACCGAAGGCAGTTAAGAATTTGCATGGAGAAATGTTATGGCTTCAAATGACAAACTCCAAGGGAGTGGATATATTTCTCTGTAATTACCCCCCGGAAAACTACCCCCCTTGGAAAATAACCCAAGTAAAACTACCCTGCCAAGGACAACCACACCCGAGGAAAATTACCACTCCCTCCCCAACCCACCAAAAAAGTACCCTCCCTCTTAATTAAAGGGAAAGTCTACCCTGATAATAAGTTGGTTTTCCAGGAATAATTTTCCCTTGGCCAAGGGGTGATTTCTAGGGGGTAACTGTCATAGAACCCTCTGTAACAATTACATCATTTTGCGTCTCGGATCAAGGAAAGTTCACCTGGTAATTAAGCGGTAATGTCAGTTATCCAAACTTTTAAAAAGTGAAGATCTTTTTTTTTCTCTTTTTTTTGGGTGGTCCATTACTTTACAATTCATGACTTTTGAAGTTTATTCCTGCCTACCTTGGCATTTTTGGAGTACAGGAAGAGCCACTTGACGAAGCTCGCTTCCGTTTCGGCCGGCATTCCAGCGAGGATGCGTGCGATGGTGTGTGAGACTCGTGATCGGTACTCCACCTTGTCCGGCACCTTGACGCACATGTGCTGGAGAAGGACTCTCATGAATGGCAGAGCTTTCTCCCCAACTTCCTTGTACATATGGCTGAAAACAAACGAAAATTATTATTAGTGGGACTGCAAAAGAAGTCTGGTACCGGGAAAGTCATAACTGTCTTCATCACTTTGATCATAGTAATCATCTATTAACATTATTATCAGAATTTATATTAAAATTATCACTATCCTCCCTCTCCCTCCCCCCCCCCCCCCCCCCCTCCACCTCCTCCTCATCCTCCGCCACTAACACCACTATCCTCATCACCACCACCACCCACCACCACCACCACCACCACCACCACCACCACCATCACCATCACCATCAGTATCACCATCATCAACACTACCATCATCATCACCCCCACCACCACCACCACCACCATCTCCACCACCACCACCACCACCACCACCACCACCACCACCACCACCACCACCACCACCACCACCACCACCACCAGCACTACCACCATCATCATCAATAGTTACCTGGCAAATGCCTCTGCATGATCCTTCATCTGTTGGATGTGTTTTGGTATGCTTGTTGATGCAACGGATTGATTCTCCCCTATGAGCATGAGAATGTTAGGAAGGAGATGCTTGAAGACCTATAGCACAAGAGGACAAAAGAATTTGATTTGGAAAAATAAGATATATCATATATATATGCAAACAAACACATACAGAGATGGACAAAGAGATTGAGGGAGACCGAAAACATAAAGAAAAAGAGAGAAAGAGAGAAAGAGAAAAAGAGAGAGAATATAAAAACAGGAACAAAGAAGGACACAACAATTTATGAGACAGGGAGAGACAGACACAGAGAGAGCCCTCGTGAGAAAGACGCGCACACATACAGTGTGTTTCTATAGAGTGGTGAAGTGTGACGTCATCAAAAATCTATTTTTTGGATTTCTCAATTTTCTCTTCATTTTCCGAAAGAGCATCAAAAATAATGTCCAAATGTCGAAAACCAATTGAATATGTTAGGTATTGGCTGAGATGTCCTATGGGAACTCAGTGTTATATGCTCTGGTTCCTAATGGTTAGGAGCCAGAGCATATAACACTGAGTTCTTATAGGAAATATATTCATTCAGATGGTCATATCTCAGCCAATACTTAACATCTTCAATTGGTTTTTTGACATTTGGACATTATTTTTTATGCTCTTTCTGAAAATGAAGAAAAAATTGAGAAATTCAAAAAATAGATTTTTAGGACGTCACAGCTTGGGTACTCTATTAGAAGTCATTATCCGGTTAATGGCCGATAAGGGATAAATTTGTCCTAATAGAAACTGACTCTTTGGCATTATACGGATAATTCCTGGGAGAGCTGTGACGCGTTCACCAGCAAAATTATCCTTCTTTTAGAAGGATAATGCAGGGGAAGCTAACCGGATAACGTAAGTAGAAACACACCCGTTCCGGTTGAGTGCACATAGGCGTGATCCCGTGATTGGAATATTTTACCCTAACACGCGGGACGCTACATTCCCAGGTTGACGTAGCAGTCCCACAATACTTTTGGTGACCTTAGCCAGAGTTCGATGAACTTTTATTCACAGCCTTTTAACCCGCACAACTAGAGCAGTGTATTTTATCCAGATAATGCACATAGATAGAAACTGCCCTTCCCTGGCATTATACGCTTATTTCTTCAACTGGATAAATTCAGTATAATTAATAGAAACACGCTGAGAGACCCAGATAGAGGGCCAGAGAGAGATTAAAAAAATATATATATATATATTTTTAAAAAAATATATATATATTTTTATTTTTTTTTATGAAGAAAAAAAAAAGAATAACTTTAGGAAAAACGTAATGGTTGGCAGCTCTGCAATAGCATAACAAAGGGCAGGCAAACTCACCTGTCGTAGCATAAGAGAGGTTTCCCCGTGAGATCCAGAGCACAACGCCTCTAGACCAAGGTAGGCCAAGTGACTAATGCTGTGGACATTCTCAAAAGAACTGTGCAGAAAGAAAAAAAGAAGATCATTGCAAGACATGAATTAAAGGCATCGTTTAATAATGTTAAATCTGAGATGCATGGCCCTACATGCTATCAATGTCTGTGATATGGGGAGTGTTTCACAAAGACTAAGATCGAATTTAAGTTGGACTTAACTGTGGCAGGCCATTCATGCCACTGGTTGCTCTCACCATTGGTGTCTCAATCATGATCATTAGATAATATCTTTAACTTCAACAATGAACTATCAACAAAGGTAAATTCTGTAGATTTGTGAATATGATTTGTACGTCCCTTGATAAACCAATGCCATGAATGGTTAGAGGTACTAGTAGGCTGAAAAAAGGAACGACGAGGGTACAAAATATAGAAATCATTTTCATTTGACCAACCGTAATCAACTGTATCCTTGGCTTACCTCTTGTTTCCAAACTGGCAATCCCAGCTCTGCTCCGTGGGGACGCGACTGACCTCAGTCAGGCGTTGCATGACGTGCTGGATGATCTCCTCAGAACTCTTCAAAGGCACATTTCTCAGCAAGAAAACAACCTCCTGTTATTTTGATTTCAAATAAAATATGAAAACACAATTACATTTCGTATCACAGTTATACCTGCATGTGTGTTTGGGGGTGCGGAAAATGAGGTCACTTGTTATCACATTCGTCCTGATAACTTGACACACTGTAGATTGTAAGCAAACCTAAAATATGAAAGCGTTTCATGTCACATTGTAGTGAAATTCTCTGTAAAGAAGAGCCTCAACAGTTTATTTCAAACTAACATTTGACTATATCACTAATTTCGAAAGTTAGAAAGCCTGAAAAATAGGTAACAAAACAAAGAAAACTCTTTTGTGATCCCTTGCATAGAAAATCACTGAAGAAGGTGAAAGTTATTAATGTTATTAAAATTAGAATCCATCGCTGGATGCAGACAATCATTGATAAAAACAAACCATCTTATTCCTTGTTTGTTTGATCTTATTTTTGACCTTATCTCATTTTTATTTTTATTATTATAGCATGATTTATTGAATAAAGAACAGATTTATAATTTGTGTGTTTATTATAAGTTTGGGTGGTAATTTTTAATCAGACAATGGTGCGCTTAGAAACACCGGTATTAAGCGCCTAATAAATGTTGTGTATTTATTATTATTGACAAACCTTGATAGCGTGGTGAATAGCCCTGTGGATGCGATCCACTTCTTGCGTTGTCAAGGAAACGACATCCTCCATCTCCTCCTCCTCATCATCACCACCATCGCCTGTCTTCTGGGACGCCGTCTGACTGGAGATGAGTCGTCTGGACTTCTTTCCCGCTTGCTGCTGGGAGCTCTGGTGCCCTCTTGGCTCAGGACGCTTCCGTTTGTTGGTCTCCGTCTTGGGCCAGAGTTTGAAGGTGTCCAGGGCTTCCTCAAAGAGCATCGGCTGCTGCACACGGTAGGCTCCGCTACCTTTGGGGGTGTTTCACAAAACTTGTCATTAGTGGCAAATGACAGTCTTTGTTATAAGCTAGTGAAATCCTTGCTTCTGATTGGTTATCAGCAGATTCGTCACTGATTTTGGTCATTTGTCATTGAAAAAAGGCTTTGTGAAACGGGGCCCTGATTAGTGCAATAAAAATTAGGGATGACTGTTTGTAACTGGTTAAGTGGTTATTTTCTAACAAGCGGTGATAGTGCACTTGTATTAATATTTGTTTGTTCCTCTTTTCTTTTTCTTTTTTTGGAGGAATAACCAAAACATATCTCCTGTGCACTCTAGTGTTTTAATGCAGGTCTGTGGATTGCCATGTGTTACAACCTACCCGGTAGGCCAAAGGAAGTAAGGTAAGGATATTGAACCCTGTTTCATGAAACCAGTTTCAATAACAAGTTACAATGACAGAGATGAACTATTGATACCATTGCATTTTATTAGCTTTGAGTGAATTTGTCACAGACAAAGGCAGTGTTATTGATAACTCGCTTCATGAAACTTAAACCCTGTCTGTACTAGTTTGGCCAGGGGGATTAGACCTCCCTGCAAGTTCACTGACAGGTGGTTATCTCATCAAATTGGCTCCCAATTAAAGTAAGAAAAAGGGGATCATGGGGGACCAACAGCACCGATTAGGCATTGTTTGCTATATAGAGGGCGCAAGTAGCTATACCTGTAAGTAGAGCAGTGGGGCTTTAAGTAAAATTGGAATCACAATTCATTCATATCAGTTTATTGCTTGTGCATTGGTCTTTACCTGGTATCTCGAGAAGGAGGATGTACAAATGGGCAGCTGCTATTGCAATTTCTCTCTCTACTGCCGATGAAAGGAGGCTGTCCACCCTATTCATGAAGTGGTGCAGTCCAGCCAGGAGGGCCCTGGGCACAATGCCATTTTCACATAAGACGTTCCAAAATCCTGATATAGGGGTGATAGAGAGAGGAAATATATTAACAATATGAAAATGAGTACAAGTAATTTAGTGCATACAGACATTTTGTTAGCTGAATATTTATGAATAAAAAATACATCAATTTATGATTGTGGTTCCTGATAATTTCTTTATTATAAGACATTAGTCATATATTGTAATCATCAGTCAGCAAAGAAAGGCTACAGAAACAGATGCACCAACATTACCGGTAATCATTTTTGCGAAATAAGACAATGAGACAACAGCAACGCGTTTACAAGCAGAAGCACCTCGCTACTGTTCAGTTACATGTTTAGTGTTGATGTTTGGTTTATCATTCCTCTTCACTCGCCTTCAATTTGGCAAGATAGTAGCCCCAAGATCACCTCTGCGATGTTGGTTTGTCCAAATCGCCAGCCTAGTCTGTAAAATTGCTTAGGAGGTTCAGGGCCCCATTTCACAAAACTTGTCATCAGTGACAAATGACAGTTTTCGTTATAAGCTACTGAAATCCTTGCTACTGATTTGATATCAACAGATTTGTCACTGATTTTGGTCAGCTGTCATTGAAAAAAAGGCTTTGTGAAACGGGTTCCCTGACATGAAATGAAGTGAGATTATACCTTCAAGGATGATTTTTTTTTTGTTTCCCCCCTCAACCTCGCCCCCCTTTAGTAAAAAAAGGGAAAGAAAGAGGATTCGGGGGAAAAAATGCAGAGCTGTCAACTTTGGGAAACTGCTTGGAGTAGGGGGGGGGGGGGGGGGGGGGTAGGGTAAGAGCACATTTTTTAATTAGTTTTTTTTTTAATAGGTACGGTTTGGCGGGAGGTTTTTTCATAAACCAGAAGATTCTACAGCGTTAGCGGTAGAGCGGGAGGAAGGCGTGGTGGCGGTAAACTCCCGCTACAAGCTTTTGGGGCGCCGGGAGAATGAGCGTCGTGGCGTGAGACTCCCTCCAAATGCAGGAGGGTTGACAGCCCTGAAAATGGCATCTAACAACATTCCCCCTCCCCCTCCCCTTTTGAGTAAGAAAATAGTGAAAAAATAGAAAAAGTAGGGACAAACAGAGGGAAACAGAGGAAATAAGGGAAAAATCTGGAAAATAGGGATAAAATAGGGGAAAGAACAAAAACAAAACAAAATCTGGACAAAAAAAATAAATCAGGAAACCGATTTAAATCAGGTAATTATCAGGCCTTATAGTCTACCTTGTGGAAGTGTTGCAAAGTCTACCCTGGCCCACGTTGTAGAGCAGTCAATGGCATCTTCCAAAGAGCTCAGGACATCACGATGGTTAGACCAAAGACCCTTGACCGACTGCGGAGGCTCGGGATTCTCTGTGAAGTCGCTTGTCCATACAGCGTTCACCCATTCTGGGAGGGGAGGTGACATTCAAGTAAAGAAATGACTGGACCACTGGGCATCTTTAATTATTTTAAAAAACGAGTAATGAACTTGAAGTGATCTATAATAATTTCATCAATGTTCAGGATTGCCATAGATCTATGTCAGCACTCGAAATGTCTGTTCATAAGCGGTTAAGAATTATGCTCTCTCTCTCTCTCTAAAACCAAAAACAAAACTAGAGTTTTACCAGATCTAGTTTTAGTTAGGATATTTGTCTGGTTAAATTTTAAAAACATGAAACAAATGCCCAAACCAAACAAGGTAATTTTACATAAAAGTGAAATAGACCTCTACTAATATGTTGGGAGAATTAAGGAATCGATCAGATCAATTTTTCCCAATTTGTATCATTAATAATGGTCCGTTTCACTCAAACTTTCAGATTATCTTTAATTGTACATCTAGCACCTGAACTGAAGCACCACTACTCATCTGTACAATGTTACCAAGTCTTAACTAGTTTAAACGTCACCATCCGAAAGGCATGACTCAGTTTTGAACCTGCATCCTCGACTGAATCAGCTAGATTCTAGACTAGCTTAGACTAGACTAGATCTAGACCTATGTAGAGTCAGACTCAATGCAATGTCATTATTAATATTTATAATGCCAAACTGCAACATCAATTTTTTTTTTAAATAACACTTTTTAACAGGATCAAACTGAAAGTTGAACGAAACGTTTTATTTTTATTTGAAACATTTTTTGTGTGTGCAATAATTTGAATAGAATCTAGATCTAGATCTAAACAAATTAGGAATCAGGATATTTTGGGTAATCAGGGTAATGGAAATAAAAGAACATGAATTAAAACCCCTCGTCTACATTATTAACAAATAAATAAACATGATAGTTGATACAGGTTTCGAAATCTAGCTGACACCAGAGCTAGAGGGAAGAGTGATAATGTAGCCTAGGCCTACCCTAGGGACTACTAACCCTCGGCCCCCGACAGCTAGCCGCCCGGGCTGCGTATTTTTTATTTACACGGCAGCGAGGGGAAAAGCTCGATTAATTCCAATGAAACCGCTCGCGGAGAGTCTAGTCGGTAGTGCCTGTACTGAATATGACTTGTGTTGTAGATGTACTCTGCGTTGTTGGTACGTGGCCGAGGGCATGTATATTATGTTCACGCTCTCGATTTCTCTGTGCCATGGTGTCGCATATAATATCATACTGCCGTCACTGTTTATTGCAGAAGACATCAAGACTATTTTGGGCAAACCCGGACTTTAGTGCCCCAGCTGAAAATCTCAGTTTATTATGGATTTAATATCAATAATATTAATTATGCTAATATATGCAAATATAAACATACCAAAACTTGATGATTTTTAATCATTTGACGTCATAAAAAGCAATTTTAAGCCAAAAATAGCAGCGAAGTAGGGGATCTCCTCTTTGCTTGATGCGAGATACTAGCGAACTGAAATAACCGAATAAAAACTATGGTGAACTAAAAAAAGAAAAGAAAAAATCAAACCACCTCTGAAATTACCTTTGAAATGTTTATTAATTTTTTCTTCCGATATGCGCACATGATAGGGGCAGGTTGGGATGGGATGGGGGGGGGGTGCTCAATAGTCGCCAAATTTGGGGTAAAAGGGCAACTGGCCTTGGGGGGGGGGGGGCTAAATTTATTATTTACTTATTTTTCTTTGTAATCATTTTTCTAATTTTTTTCCGGGGTGGCTCTTTTCTTTATTCTGCCCCCCCCCCCCAAGGCCAGTTGCCCTTTTACCCCAAATTTGGCGACTATTGAGCACCCCCCCCCCCCCCATCCCATCCCAACCTGCCCCTATCATGTGCGCATATCGGAAGAAAAAATTAATAAACATTTCAAAGGTAATTTCAGAGGTGGTTTGATTTTTTCTTTTCTTTTTTTAGTTCACCATAGTTTTTATTCGGTTATTTCAGTTCGCTAGTATCTCGCATCAAGCAAAGAGGAGATCCCCTACTTCGCTGCTATTTTTGGCTTAAAATTGCTTTTTATGACGTCAAATGATTAAAAATCATCAAGTTTTGGTATGTTTATATTTGCATATATTAGCATAATTAATATTATTGATATTAAATCCATAATAAACTGAGATTTTCAGCTGGGGCACTAAAGTCCGGGTTTGCCCTATTTTGTTTTCTTGTTTTCCTTTAGATGTCTTTCATCGTTTCCTTCTCTAGATCTACATGTTAAGTACAATTCCCTTTATAATACACTGCTGTACTCGTACCCCGATTCGGTCTAGTCTAGACTCTTCGCGAGCGGTTTCATTGGAATTAATCGAGAAATTCCCCTCGCTGCCGTGTAAATAAAAAATACGCGGCCCGGCGGTGCGGAGGCGGGGCAGCTGGTTAGCAGTGGGAAAGATCACCAACAACATAACATCAACACATTTCAATCTGACTGTTTCAGGTTCCGAGTTTCAAAATTTCGATGAACAAAGGACCATAATGCAGAAGCAGAAGCAACACCACCAATTAAACATATTATTACTCAGTTATCGAACACCACAAATAAAGTTATTACCTTCATCTAGGTCCTCTATTCCCAAAGTTTTGAACCGTTCAGCGGTCTCTGTTTCTTTCGCCATTTTCCCCATTTATCGATGTACACACAGTACGTATGATGAGTCTTCTGATTCGATCGTGTGTGTATATGTAGTAGCTGTCGATCAAAATTGCCGCGCGCTAAACACCTGGGGGTGTTTCACAAAGATACTAAGTTGAACTTATCTCTAAGTTGGACTTAGCCGTTAGCATCATTGAAAATAATTTTTTTTCTTTTTCAAAAGGCATGAGATGTTGATTCAAATCATCCACATTTTGATGATCAAGAAGATTTCATGTTCTTGATGGGGAATTTATGAAAAATCTAAAATACCTCAATATTTGCTTTTGGAAATATTTGATTTTAAGGCTACAAATGGCTTTCCATAACTTTTAAGTCCAACTTAGGATCTTTGTGAAACTCCCCCCTGTACGTAGGCTAGGCGCGCGCCATTTCAAAAGAGGACTAGTCTTGTAAAACCACTTACTGACTTGGGGATAAAGCAGCATGTATTATTCAGGATAAAAAACATCAATATTTTACCCTTTAGAATCAAACATTAATTTTATCTGTCAAACATAGACATTTTTTATCTCAGTTAGAGTTTCTTAACTACAAATTAAATTTATAATAACACAAAAATGTACACTTTTTCCTCCGTTAAACGCTATGCAGGTTTTCTCGAAAATAGATGTGACGTCATAGGAAAGCAAGCTGTCATGTCGCGAGCGCTAACTCAGGGGGGGGGGGGGAGGGGGAGTATATCTGACTCGTCAACTGTAAATGCAGGGAGCACAATTTGAAATAGTCCGCAATCATTCCTCAAATTATCAGGATAAAGTGTGAATAAATATTGTACATACCATATATGAAGGGTAACAAACAATAAACTATATCATATATAGATAACTTAATTGTTATCTTCAGAAAGATAATTAGAGTTTGTCAAGCTAAATATTAAACCCTTTTTTAATAATCGACTGACCTCTCAATTAAAGGAAAAGAAAATATGACAGGTGATTTGATTCGAGCTCTGTACTATCGTAAATTTATCCAGGGAATTCGATCAACCATGTGATCAAATCTATGAAGCATTAAAAACCCTTTTACGATGAACCCCCAATTCTCATAAGTGATGTCAAAATAGAAACAAATGTATCGGCCTTGGTCGGGGAAATGAGGTATTCGTTGTTTGCACACACTATAAATTATGCTACCCTTCTAAATTTTACGAATCTATTTTTATACCCTACCGTACCTATTAACATACACCCTTGAAGAGGAATAATGAAACCCGACACATACCCACCTATGACCCTGTGACTCAGATAAGCGACACCGCACCCCATTGGTCATTTAGATATGGTAATTTTGTTTGTCTGTGGTATTGTCCAATCAGCTTCTTTGTCATTAAAATTACCCTATTATACTCGAACCTCGGAACCTGTCGACGGTGAGTGAAATGCCGAATAATATTTTCTGATAAATTTAGGGGTTAATCGTGCCACAGCTGTACGAGCTGCTTGCTACAGCTAAATGATGACATATTTCCTTGAAAATAACATTATATGATGTAGGATTTTTTGCTCTTTTTCCGTAGTGTAGAATACTGCCTTTCTGATGCACTTACGCACTCGTTTCCATTGGCTCTGTGTAGAAAGATACAGAGCCGTATTAACACACGTCTGGCCTATGGGGAAAAATCTAATGTTGGAAAGGTAGTGTAATAATTTACAGCCGTACATCAGCTACTAATTCTAGATGAAATATCGATAATTTCTATGTTTCATGACTGTAAATCTTATTCTTTAGACAACTTGCAAGCTGTTCGTAATCGTTTTGGCAGTTGAACACTTGAAAAATGTAATATAACACCTGATTTAGAGGTGTAAATTATGGGTTAAAAAAAAAATCAAAGCCGGTTTGTCTGCACAAGTCGGGGTAGGCCAATGCGTCGGGAGGGCACATCGATGGTTTATCAGGCGGCTAGCATCGGCCTACAAAAAGATCCCGTGTCCGCTTGTACATGTAGGCTAACTATAGTAGTTCGTGTGCGGTAGATACATGTGACGATGTGTGATGTGTGCATCACATCACAGCTCACAGTCACTGCACCGAGTATCTGTTCATTCTGTGCCCACACAACGAATACGGATATTGCTGCTTTGAACATGTTTTAATATGCATAGATCTAGATCTAGATCTAGATCAATGCAATGGTGGGTTGGGAATGTTATGATCATGATGATTGTTTTCTAAGAATTGTTTAATTTTGTTGTTGCAAAGGCTTGTTATGAAAAATTAAAAAAGGACCCAAATTGGACTCTGAATCTGACTTGAAGTTGAACTCTGAATCTGATTCTGAGTCTGACCATACCGAATTTTTCGTCTCTTTCATTCGTTAGCCTCTGATTTGGGTAGGGTCGGCTCTTCAACTCAACATGCCAATACCAATGGCTTCACAATTCGGCTAGTGAGCG